>JAHZMU010000692.1:0-85786 GCA_027743725.1 Rambutsinella grinnellia | reverse complement strand
GGGACAGAAATGGCCTAATACAAACCTGACTTGGAGGTAAGCTTTATAATGTTTAGAAAATTTTATTAGATCCCCTCATATGTTTTATTATTAGTCAAAGTATTTTCTACAAAGTATCATTTCAACTATAGTTTAGACTGACATTTTTAGTTTTTACTTTTGCCAAGCTCCACGCCTTCCATTTATTATTTCGTATATAGATATGTTTTAGAGAAGAAGATCCTCTGTGCATGTTTTCGCTGCAAGTTTTTGCTACGCTTGTTTGTTGACTTATAGAAGCACAGCAACGTTTACTTTGTTCTCTGAATTATGCCACCTATTGCATGCATTTTACATTACTTGGAACACACAAGTTCCACTTTAATCCACTAGATGTCAAGAATGAGTAATTTATTAAAGTTGAGTTGAAAGATTTGCATGATTACTTTATGAAAACTTTGATATTAACTATTTTGCTTTAAGTACATTTTACAAATAATATAATTATCATACGTATCAAAAACATTCGCTGACTAAACTTATGTTACTATTTTGGAGTGGCTAAAAGATAAATTTTGTTAAAATTTGAAATATAAATCCACACACCCTGCCATGACCCAACTTTAATACTTGGGATATGAAAGGTCAGAGTGAATTTATAGTGATCATAAAACTCATCTCATTCCACAGCGAAAGTTTGTAAGGCTATTATCTCGATTCGCATAGTCGTCACCTCTATCTCATACTCAACTTATTGTCTCTTATTACATCATCTCATAAAGCTAATTGTGTTTTATGATAGCTACTAGAGAGGAGACATATGAAAATTTCTCATACCTTTTCTCTCTCCACAACTCTGCCCTAAAGCTCGATTCACGACTATTTTATGATATTCGTGTATTTTTTATCACGTGAAATCCGATACACACACTGCTTATCTCACTCCCATTTTCAAAAGAGACCATTTCCCCTTAATGGAGTTTATAACCTGATAAGCTTTCCAGAGATAATATAAGCTTTAAACATTCTACGAGAGAAAATAGTTAAAACTTGCACTAATCATTACCATTATCCTCTTTAATTTCGCAAATGATGATGATTTAATCTTCAAGTTTCTTTCAAATGAAATTCATAATGTGCGATCCAGTTTCATTCAAAAGCATTTCAATATCTGCCAACTCCAGTCTCAATGTCAGACTTGAAACTTTGATCATTACAGCCTTGATTATAGCAGAGAAATCCCTTCCAGAAGTAATCTCAATAGCAGGCTCTTCTAGAGGTTAGGAAAAGTTGGAGAGGAGAAATTCTCCCATGAACAAAAAAGTTCACAAGTTCATACACTTATTTTCGCTGTGCATCTCGCGATAAGAATTGGAATGTAGGAAATCGATGAATAAACGAAGCAAAAGAGAGTTGTCCAAAACCTGATAAAAATTTATCACTACCTCTCCAACTCCTAAATATGCAGATGTATTTGTGCAACTACTTTCAGAGAAACAAGCGATATTGAAAGTTAAAAAGAGAGGAAACTTGAAGAGATCTAAATACATTTTTATACTATTGAAACTTTAGCTGTAATTATTACGAAAGAAATGAATAGAGCTAATATATTTATACGAATTTTACAAAATGATTAAGTAAATTCATTTTGATTGATGAAATCTTAGAAAGCCCCAGTTATACATTAATTACTCGAGAAACTTTTGAGTTGCACACGAAATTACGAAAAACTTTAATTTTACAAAATGATTAAGTAAATTCATTTTGATTGATGAAATCTTAGAAAGCCCCAGTTATACATTAATTACTCGAGAAACTTTTGAGTTGCACACGAAATTACCCAAAAACTTCGTGAAATCCATCACGTCACAAGCATACGCCTCTGTCAGCACCAACCCAGGTAAACTTTCTCCAGCCCCAATTACTCCACTTGAGAGTAGAAAACCGAGAGACCTTTTCTATTGTGGCTAGTTTGATGAAAAAAGACCTTACGTCAAAGTGGAAACATTACGGGAAGAAAGCAAACAGAACAAAAGTCATACATGATAAGAGAGAGAGGGGGAAGTTGGAATAATGAAAAGGGCCAGAATCCACTTCCTCTTCCATGTAAAACACCTACCGCTATCTCATATAAAGGGGAACAATGAACAACCAAAGTCTCTAATGGTCCTGTGACATTTTCAACTCTCAATGTGCCCACCAGACCATGAGTCTTAATCGATATTGCTGACATTTAAATGTTGTAATACTAAAGTGATATGGCTCAAGAAATCCTGCACAAAAATGTATCTCTCACAGAGGAAATTCTGAAAAAGTCAGTGGAGGAGGGAGTAGGAAGGGGAAAATGTGAAACCGTTATTGGATGGCTTATTATATTAATAAAAAATGAAAAGCCATTTTATACTCTTTCATCACACATTTCGGATTGCTCAGATTGTTTCTGTCGAATCGTGCTAAATGGGGAAAGTAGAATAATGAGATGTCGTGGTTGCTATTACCAATCCCTTGACTTTTAAGGATGGTGATGAGTTAAAATAATAATTATAACAAATCTCACTTATTTTGAATTTAAAGCTTTGAAACGCCTTATCAGGAGTAAAAAATCCTCAGGATAGGGGGGAGGAAAATTCCTCATTATTTTCCATCGATTTCTTTCTCCTAGAAAAAAATGATGACAATGTTCTTTCTGACATTTGGCCATCTCCACTATCCCCACTCCCATTTCACTTTTCTCACTATCGCACTTCCGTGTATTGTACTCTTTTGGTTGAAAGTTTCTCTCTTTTATTTTAACTCAAAGACTTTTCTTTCTTTCACTACCGTCTTCTCATCTTTGCATGTCATTCGAGTTTTTGAAGTTTCCTCTCTCTCAGCTTTAAAGAAGGTATATTGCCGGTGATGAAAACAAATACGAGGAATAAAATTATCGATAGTACTTCTCAATATTGTAGTTGATATGGTTTTGTGCAACCCCACCTGGAATTCCCATTCCAAGTAATTTGCGTCTTTGCCGGTGTCATATTTACCAGAGTTTTTACGACACTTAGCCTTCCACACGCGGAGAGTTTATACCCCGACCTGGATTGGGAATGGGGGAGACGTGACTACCATCTTGGAGAGAAGAAAGTGTATTCGAAATTGTATTTCTTGAGGAAACAACAAGAGGCTCATATTGATGACAACTCGAATGGAATTTCTTTTCTAGTTTTGTCCCAACGTCTGCGAATAGTAAAAGTAGTCGTATTGTCACCACACAGCCTCCCAAAACTTATCTTTTCTCAGCCTCTAACGTACCCTTACATTTAATTCGAGGAGATTCTATTGCACTCCATCCTTCCTGAGTGAATACGCGAATGCATAAATATAATGGTTGGGTTGAAATTGAAATTGGAAGCTATCGCGTTCACGTTCCCCGCAAAGTGTAAGCAATGGCGTTATACTCTCCCCTTCATTATTATTGGGTCATCATGCCCTCTAAGAAAACTGATGCTAACGATGTTCCCAAGTAGTGGAGCGGAAAGAACGGATTTTACAAGAGAAAATCTGATGAATTTTCAATCTATCTCGTGTGGGAGTTTCCCAACTATACTTATACCTCGAAGGAATATCGTATTAGGAATCAAGTCATTTACCCTTTTATATACGCGTCGGCGAAAAATGATTAAAAGCTTGTGGAAGATGATAGTTTGTTCTGTGGAAGCAATTATATTCCAATTTTTTTCCCCAAATGAGCAAGCCATAAAAGCTAGGTGGCCAAGCTTGTTTTCCTCTGGGATAGATCAAAGCGGAATTATTTCTATCAAATTATCATAGACTTGACATGTTTTTGAAAAATCAATCACACTAGGATTCAGCTTTTCTGGAGGTGTTTACACCCGAAATCTGATCGCTAAGGGGAGTCAATGAAATCCAATAGTGGAGGAGGAAAAGGGGGCGTAAATCCTTTCCTCTATACAGATTCTCGATTAATGTGGACTGTGCTAGTAATAAAAATATATTTTTCTCTTTACATCCCTAAGACTGATTAGACTGACCAAGCTTATACATAATCTGAGAAGGCTGAAATAATTTTCGCTAATGGATTGATTGCTTCTATTGAATATGAAATGGTGTTTGGACAAGATAAAATAGCCATTTTTAAATGGGTTACCCTTATCAACCATATGTCCTTTTCTATCTCCGTAGCGCAGAGTTTTGGGGTTACGTGTATCTCTTTGGAGACGAAAGGAAATGACAATTTCTTTCTTTCATGTCATCCTCCACTTCCGTAAAAATGTTTCTCATTTTTCTTTACACAGACCATTAAAAAGTTTACAAGAGAATGAGCTTTTTTTGCTTCTTCTAATGGATAACTTTTCAACGATTTGTTTAGTGAGAAGAAAAATGTGAAATCGATGAAAGGCTTTTGAAGTTTTCGCCTATTAATTCAGATATGATCTAAAGGGAGCAAATTGATATTGACATTTCCAAATATACTTTACTCTACATAAAAACATGGACCAATTATATAATTTCTGACCAAAAACGTTTCGTGCAGAAAGCAAGTTTATTTTGGAAAATACTCCTCCAACACGCATGTCGTTATGGATCATGCAAAGAGAAACAAATGGGATCAGATAACTCGTGGCCAGTTCCTGAGTGATATGACTGGGAGGATTCTATCCTGATATGACACAGAGTCGAGGAGAGGTATCCATTCAGGAATATCATTGTCATTATACCAACATTTTGAAAATATTAGGGAAACAGATATGTTTCGTGTGTTCATGTAACCTCATTCAATTCACGGATTTCCACATAGCAAGGCTATCCTAGAGTAAAAGCTATAAAGTAACAAGCAAGTGGTGGTTGCTTCCTCTCTCTTGTGTCGGACTCCCTGAGAGAAAAAAGTGAGAATCTGATGGGGTATAAGGAGGCGAAAATCAGGAGGAAGACGAGTAGTTTGTGACAGGCTTCGTGGCAGAAGTGATCTCTTTGGGGCTCTACTAACCTAGTGGAAAGTTAGAGATTAAAAGTTGCTTGGATTACCCCAAGTTAGAAGCAAGAAGACAACTTCACACACAGCCGTAAGTCACAGTTACATTTTTTCTCTCTGTTGAAAAAATATTGCATAGAAATTCTCTTTTTTTCTGAAGAGAGAATTGAGTTATCTTTTGCTTCAAGCGTATTGTTTCTTGTGAATAAATTTTTTTCTCTGTTAAAAAAAAGTCTTTAAGTAGAGAAAACGCTTTGTTTCCTTTTTCCCAAGCTTCTATTGTGACTCTTGCGAGAAAGAAGATTGGAAAGCTTTAAAAAAACTTTGCTTTTAGTCACAGGAAAAAATGGTGTTGAAGTATTTAGGAAATGGGTAGAGTTGCAAATGGATTCCTCTCAGAAAAAAAAGTGTCGCATCCACTCATATTTGGAAAAAGAGTTGAGTTGGTTAATGGCTTAACTAATGTTTGCACGGAGCTAAATAGGAAATGGGGATATTATACGTTTTGTTCTGACTTTCCTGGAAGTTGACAACTTTTACTTGATATTATTTAGGTGTGTATAAAAACGAGGTAGAAATCTTTCCAACCATTTCAATCCTCCAATGAGATCTAGTTTATTAGTTTAGCGGTTTTAAGAGTTACGTAAGCGCTAAAGAGATTAGCAATTGGGAATTAGGAAATAATTTAAATTCGTGAGCAAAGCATAAAAAAGTGCTGTTTTTGCGGAAGCATAGCATGAGCTCGGTGTTTGCTCACTTTCCATTGTCACTCCCACTTTTGCCATCAATACCGAGACAAGAAATTGGATGACCGGTTGGGATAGCGTGCGGGGCAATTCGTCATGCTCTCCCTATTGTCATATATATCTTGTGCTTTTCTACTTCTAGTAACTTGGCTAATTCTTCGAGAAGCAAAGGGAAATTACACACGTAGCTATTTCCCATTTCTCCCTTTAATCCGAGAGAATGAGGACGGCAAGCTTGTAATTTTTGAATCATAGCACGCACTCAATACAGTCCAGGTTGGAAAGCAAGAAAGCTTTTCTGACTCTTGTTGTTCCACTGGACAAGAGAGAAAGGAACAACAGGGAATAAATTTTCTTTGAGAAAGAAATCCCATTTTTAGCCTTTTTCTTTTACAAGTCCATATAACAAAATCCTTTCACTCCACATGCTACACAGACCCAACTTCTCTTCTAACTTTGGGAGGAAAATCATATGCAAAAAGAGTTATTAGAAAAGGAAAACAAATGTGGGAATAATTGTGTGAGCGCAATTCTCCTAATGAAATCATTCAAATCCTATTGACAATAGTATTAATAAATTGAATATGAGGAAACTTTTAATTAAGTCGTTTACCCGCCTCCTCATCAACTCGCCTTTTATATTCCCGACTGATTACGCTCGAGGATCAAAGTCTTGCTGAAGATGCTCATTAATTCATCCTTTTTTCGGGGAGGAAGGTCTGGACTCTTTTCAGATTGAATTACCAATTATATAGTCGGTATAGGGAAATGGATGATAAAGGAGGAATTAGGAATTAAATTAATAATAGCAATTATAGTGATATACAAGAGTGATTAAAATTTACTCTCTTTTCTCCTTTTCGTTAAGAAGCTTCTAGGGTATTGTAAAAGAGTTGATTTCTCTCTTGCAAAACATCTGCTCAACATCCGAGTTTGTTCTCACAGAGAAAATTTCAAGATTTTTTCAGCCTTCTCCAAATTCCCTTTTATGAATTATATAAACAGGACTAGATAAGAGATTTTTGCATAGTATCCTAATATGTGGAGAAGGATCGGTTGCCTCTGTGGGATTAATTATTTTCAGTTTGCTTAACCATACACACTGTGCACTCTTTTTCGGAGATGTGAAATATGTGGTTAATTTTTCCCCTGCAACTCACTTGCAATTTTTGTTTGTAAAGCTATTCAACCAGATAAATGAGCGAGGGACAGGGATTCATTTTTCATTTTAATTTGGAATAAAAGCAAAAGTAGCAGAGTAGCAGAAAGGCAGGCTAATTTTTGAGGGAAAAAGTCAGAGTAAAAAGCTAAAACGGTGATGAGCTTCACATCTCCAACTTTCTCTATGGAAAAGGCTGATGAGATGGTAAAATTTTCAATAGGATTAAAATTATTTCCGGGAAAAATATCTTTTGCTTATCATTTGGTGGTGTGAAAAAGGCCATTCCACTTTAATTAAAAAGGCTTAGCTGGGTTGAATAGAATTATAGAGAGTTTGTGGAAATGCCAAAGTTTCCCCTCCTAATTAGCGGGTAATGCTAAAATAATAAGTTATTTTTTCACTTTACTGGGTGTTTATAGACACCCCTCAACTGCTAATTGGCTCCCCTGTCATCTCAAAAGATGAAGAGAGTTTGTTTCGATTGTCTCTAAAAAAAAGAGCTAAAGTCTGGGAAAGTTTTGCCCGCAAGTTTACGTCTTCATCATCATCACCATATGATAATCTTTCAAGTTGTCGGGAAACTTTTGGTTAAATGTATGGGCTTTTATAGTTCTTCTCTTTTGCTAGAATCAAACAAGAAAATAATGAAAATAGAGCTCGGAGAGAATAGCTACAACACATTGTCAATTCCAATGAAACATTTTGCTCTCCCAAATTTATGCTCATCGGCCCTCTCTCTCCCTCTTCTCTTGAATGCTTGAAGCTGTGAGAGTTTTGGTTGGAGAGCCGTTATATTATCATCATATTTCCACAGAAACCGTTTCTTCTTGACACAGATCCGAAACAGATGATGAAAGAGTTTTCTCTTCTCTCTGACAAGAATGTGTTTAGCATTATTTATTTATTTGTAATATGCTTGTCCAAAGGGTTGCCAGTTTGGAGATATCTCTTCCTCCAAAGTGGCATATCATCTTTCCAAGGATGACTTTTAGTTGCTCATCCTCAAGTAGTATGCTTTTCGGAGAAGAACCACTGCCATTATAAAGTATGTAAATGGGCCCGAAAAGTGGAGATGGGGGTGAGGATATGAAAATCAGATAAAAAGTTCTCTCTTCCAGTTGCCATCCAAAACCACCACCCAAAAAAAACACTCTGACCTAGTCTAATTATGTTGTCCCAGCAGCCTCGAGAATTATCCAGAGAGGAAAGTTTCTCTCCTTTTTCATGAAAGGAATCGAGGATCACACGAAATGAGAGAAAGGCTCTGTTCCCTTTTCGAGTTTTATCGGCTTCCTTCCTTCCACCAAGATAACTAGCTCCAACTTTGACTACTGCTGTGTGGTAATTTGAAAATATTAGATTGTTGTTAATACCAGTGGTGTAAACAATGAGCCTATTGTTTCAATACGGGTGTGATGGGGTCGTCAGTGGGGTTAGGGACGAGCTACTTTATCGGAAAACTTGTGCTCAATAATATTTCGCTTTGGCATGAATGAACGTTGTTGTTTTAAACAGTTACTCAATTCTTGCATGTAGATTACCTTGAGTTTTGTAATATTTTCCATTCTATTTATGGAATATGAAGGGTATTTATGGAATTATGGTCTTGGAGAATATGGCGACGGTGAGTAAAGATAAGAGATGGCAATATCCTCAAATGCTTCTACAATTATCTAAAATAGAGCATCCGTTTCACCCAAGCACGTGGCATTCCAGTGCAACATTGCAATTTTGGGGCAGTCCGCGAAACAATTTCTAGACCTGATGGCGACCTGCTCAATCTGGTGGTGATGCGGTATTAAGAGGCCCCACAACCTCCTTGAGTGGGTCGCTAGGGGGTCTAAATGTCATCGTAAATGGAGGGTATGGAGAAATTGGCAAGAAAATATCATCCCTGAAGAATATGAGAAGACTACTTTCCACAAATGCCACAGGGCAAATTAACTACGCCATATTACCCCGTATTAAGAGTTGAGAAATGAGCTGTGATAAACGTGATACTTTTTCCTTGGATAAAAATAAGTTAATTTTTATTTCAGCTTAAAACGACCTACAGCAACGCATGAGGAGAGGGATGTTATCGATGAGTTATCCAGAGCTTTTAATGTATGGTCAAAGTCCACCCTTCTCCGCTTCAATCGAATTGGTCAGGAACGGGCGGACGAGGCTGATATTCGAATCGTCTTTTCCAAGTAAATTTGTCTTGATTTGCAATCAAAACTTTTCTGAGAATCTTTTTGATAAAAATGAAATGAAAATTGTTAATGTTTGAACAGAGGATATCACGACGATGGCTACCCGTTCGATGGGAAAGGTTCAATCTTGGCTCACGCCTTCTTTCCAGGGACAGGGCAAGGAGGAGATGCCCACTTTGATGATGATGAGGTGTGGGTGATTGGAGGAAAATCGCATCATGGAGATGGTAAAAGCTATAAAATGCTAATTTGTTTATAAAGAAATTAACAATTTTTTATGGTTTCAAAGGAACCAGATTGTTTGCAGTAGCAGCCCACGAGTTTGGCCACTCTTTGGGCTTATCGCATTCAGATGTTGAGGGATCGTTGATGTACCCCTGGTACCAGAACTTTGACTATGACCTCCAGTTATCCCAAGATGACATGTTGGGAATCCAACGAATTTATGGTAAATTCAATAACAAATCGCATATTAATTTTAAAGAGAGAGTAAATTTGGATTCTTAATTTGCCAGGCTCAGAAAGTAGATTTTCGTATAATCCTTATCCCGTCTCACCAAACGGGGGTGGGCGGCGTACTCATAATGACATTCCAACAACTACGAGGAAGCCTTATCGAGGCAAGAATTATTATCCAGACGGAAGGCCTAACACTTGTGACTCGTCGTACGACGCCATTTCCTTAATTCGAGACGAGCTCTTTATCTTCAAGGGGCGGTATTTTTGGAGAATTAATTCTACACCAAATGACAATCGGTTGCTGAAAGGATATCCTTCCTTGATAACTATTATGTGGCAACAGCTCCCATCCAACTTAACTCATGTTGATGCTGTTTACGAGCATAATGAAGTGGAAATCGTTTTCTTTATCGGTGAGCATTTTATAGCCTGAAGTTTAAAGATAAAAGAATAAACTAACTCGTCAACATTTTCCCTTCTAATTAAGGTCGCCAATTTTGGAGATTCAAAGGAACTGTTTTACTACCAGGCTACCCTCAGCCATTAACGTCGATGGGGATCTCGCAAGATGTTGAAAAGATTGATGGTGCAATGACATGGGGATATAATAAAAGGACGTACTTGTTCTCAGGCACGAAATATTGGAGGTAAATTGAAATTAAATTACATAAATAATTTCCAGTATTTACATCTTGTTCTAATTAAATGTCAGATTGCAGGATGATTCCGGAAACTTCCGTATTGAGCCTGACTACCCTCGTGATATGCATATTTGGGAAGGGGTCCCATACAACATTGACTCAGTTCTGAGGTGGAAGGACGGCAACGTCTATTTCTTTAAGGGAAAGGTCTTCTGGAAGTTTAGTGATAAGCATATGAGAGTGGAAAGTAGGACTCCAAGCCTTTCCGCCCCTTTCTGGATGGGTTGCACCAGCACGCCAATCATTCCATCGGATACAACTCCACCACCCACTGCCTCCGGTTCCACACAAGTCATTAGGCTTTCCACGGAATCATTCTCGTTTCTCGCTTTATCATATGCCTTAACAAGGTTACTCGTTCCGCTACACTTTTCCCAACCTCTGACATGTGCTCTGTGATCGCTTGAATCGCATCCCCGTTAATGATGATTTTTTTAAAACACAAACATGCCAAATTAAACATCATCCTTTTATATAATTAACGTTTTCTTGCCAATACAAAAGTACTTTAAATTTAGTTTGTATTTCAAATGAAAACAGGGTTGTTTTAGATTTCCTCAGATCCACTTGCCAACTGCCATTATGCCACCGTAATTATAGTGTAAAAAGCTTGTATTTAACATTCCTTGTTTTCTACTCAACTTGAACCTCAAAATGCCACAAACTGCCATAAATAATTTAGGATTTTTAACTGTGTTGTTGAATGGTAAAAGCTTTTCATGCAATATGCAATGACAATTAAAATGGTGAAGGGAACTTTCTATATCTTTTAGGGCTAGTCAGTACTTTCAAATTGTAAATACTATTGTAAAGAAAAAATTTCAGCCACTTTGTCTTACATGTAAAGTTTAGGGAACCAAGTTTCTTGGAACGTTGTCTGTGATTGAAGAATGCAATGGAGCAAAATGAATTTTTTCCGTCTTTTTAAGAAATATAATGTTTAACATGGGAAATATGAATGTAGAAAAATAAATACTTTTTTGATTACCATTTTCTCTAGGATTCTTGTCGCGAGTAGAATGCTATCGTATAATTGTGGAATGTATTGTGATCTTGTTAATGTCTCAAGAAAATAATAAAATCAACAAATGAGTTCCTAAAATACCTTTTGTGATTTTGGAATTGAATTGTTCACAATTTTTACGTTGATAGTTCAAACTATTAACTGAAAACATCTATTAAAAATTAGTTAATATAATGCTAAACTAATATGAGCCATAATTTTGACTTAATATTATGAAGGAGTACAAGATGGTTCTTTAAGAAGGATGCAGTGCCCAGAAAATATGAGCAGGAGCAATTTAGCAGAGATTGGAACTCGGTTCTGTATAAGCGAAATCATTTAAATAGCATTTTTACCGAAAAACGAAGGACTTCTCATATTTGAATGAATTGCAGATTAGAAAAAGGAATAAAAGAATTGATTCGCTGACTATTATGATTCGCTAAAAGAAATTTCTTTATTGTATTTCATGACAATAATATTGTAAGTGGTATTTGCTATTGATGTGCAGGCAGAAGATTCGTTAAATGTTAAAAAATATTATTTGTCCCATCGTATTAAGCTTCAAGTTGAACAGTTGAAGTCTCTAACTGAATTCATATCATAAAATGAGTCATGTCTTACGTGCATTTTAAGCTTGCCGACATGTACGAGTTAATTTGAGTCACATTCAGTCAAGTGTGAACGATTACTCGGCTCCCTTGATCTTTAGTTGCAAAGCTTTATTCACATTTCCGAACTATTTCATAAACCTTTTTAATTTTTTACGAGCTCAGTTTTAATATCAACATGATTTTTGTTTGAAGCACGAATTGAAAAGGATAAAACATTATTATCTAATCGTAAGAATAAGCGTATGTCATTTGAGAGAGATGCAAAGAAATGAAAGAAGTAATCGATGAAATTCGACAACACAACTTAAGCGTTTCTCTGTTAGTCATCATCATAATCAAAAGAATTGAGTTGCCAAAAATGGACTTGTGACTCTGACTTTGTTGCATTTATTTGATGATGTTGAAATGAAGTAGCTTTGTTACAGTAAACACAGTAAACTATGTTTGAGTGACGCTGCAGAACAATGCTGGCGTGGCTTTAGCACTTACTTGCTAACAGGAAGTTCAATTGAGTTAAAAGCATTGGCATATGGAAAGCAGAAGCACCCACGCAACTCAATACTGAATAATCTTGCTTTTGAATACTGAATATTTTAATATAAAAAAGTTAACTAGGCAGGAAATTAAAATATTGCTTTTAAATAGCAGTAAATTGACAAGTCATATGCAAAATATTCCAATTCTGAAAGTGTCCAAATTTTCTCCCTAATTGTTTACCTCATATTTTTTCCATCCGTTTTCGCTCATTACTGGGAACAAAACTGATTTCATTTCCAGCTAAAACGGATGCTCGTTTTTTCTCCTCGTTGCTTTATAGAACCTGATGAGCCGGAATACATGTCACTAAAATAATTTACTTTCATAAACCTTTCCAGCATATCCGCTCTACCTGTTTCCAGGAGTTCCCACATTTCATGAAAACAACTCATATTTTTATAGAGCTTCTACTTGAACCCATTACAAAACTGTTGGCTTATTGGTTCATTTTGTTGCGAAAAAGATGGCTTCAAGCCGTATCCTCCAGCAAGACCGGATCTCCAGACTATTATTTATTGCAACTTTTCACATCACTCATATATGAACCTTTACATGCATAATTTTCCCATCATCTCCAAACCTTCATAGCGCATCACCCTAATAATTTTCTCATGACGGACATCCCACTTTATGAGCAATGACCTCGGACTTATGTTTAAAAATGCTTTTTAACACCGAAAGGATTGGCGTGCCGTCCCGTTCTACTTAATATTTACGGCCTAAAAACCATCAAGGGTCATATAACAAGGGCTCAAACGAACCCTTTCTCGCATCCATAAAATTATAATAGAAAGTTGATTTTCATTCCCTTCTGAAAGGGACGTTTTCACACCCTTTAAAGCCCATTTATTAATGCGTCCATGTAGCAAAAAATATTATGGCCAATGATCATGGGTCTCTAGTGGAAGCGTCCCTCTATCGCCTCATCTCATATTCTCTTTGTGAAAGGAAATAACAATTGCTATTTTATTCATACGAGGACGAGGACGCTAGAGAAAAGTGATATTCGTAGGGGATAAGTTTATAAACAATTTTTTATTCAACTCATATCATCGCAGAGAATACAGACCCGTCTTAATTTATTTAGGCATAAACTGTAAACAGGTCTCTGGTCCAAAAACACAAAGAATACAAAAAACTTTCAAAAGTATAAACCAGATATTAAGAAGTAGCGCTATAAAAAATTCATAAAAGCTAACTAATTTTTTATCAATTACAAGCTAAGTAGTAAATAATAATTGGAAAGTACAAAATTAATCTAGAAAATAATTTTAATTGTTAATGACAAAATATTTTTCTAAACAATTCAGTGTGGTCGGACAAACATAAGTATATCAGGTATAGTGTGTGAGCCTCTATTCGTGTTAGCTTCTTAAGTTTTTCTCTCCAGCTTATTAATAGGACGATGACAGGAGGTGCAAGAACACTCAATTTTACTTAAGTTAAGTGCTCCTTTTTAACAGCACCATGTGCAGTGTGAGTCATCATAGTCTTGAGTAATTTGCCAAAAATAACTATGTTTATATAAAGCACTGTTTATTTTAGAGCTTCTGACTGTTGAGTCATGAGACGAAAGCTAATGTTTAAGGTTTAAGTTAAATAGCCAGGAGGAAATAAGGAAGTAATCGTAAGATACTGGACAAGTGTGATTGTCACATGTCACATTCGTGAGCCACTTTGTCTGGGAAGATGGTCTATATAGAAGAAATTAACTGTAAATATTTGAGCTTTCTTAAAGACGGCTGATTAGTTGATTAAGTGTTGTGTATGTGGAAGGTTGTTAGATCTGCCCACTCAAGTTGTGAATTAAAATGAGGTAGCCTCAGCCTCCTATTTTGGAAGTGGTCATTTGAGGATGTGCAAGTTTTGTGTCAGTTGAAGCTGATGACTTTTTGTGGAAGAGGTTTCCAGGAAGAACCGGGTTCATTCCACTTGAAAAAAGATCGTAACCGTTCCATACTAAGAGAGAGGTTGGAAGTTGGAAGCTTTTGGTATTCTGGAAACATTAGATGGAGGATCGATTGAATCGATCCGATGACTTCCTGTCGGGCTCGCATGAAAGTTGGAATGACAAAGCTAATATTCCACTACATGGGAGCAGTCATCAGTAGAATTTAGTGGGGAAATGAGTTGTTAAGAAACAAGGTTGTCGTTTAGTTGTGATCTGTATTTATCTGCTGACCTTTGAACTTTTCAAGTATTAATTAATGCCAAGCCAGAGCAGCTAGCTTTAAATCGACTAGTTAAGAATCGAGCTTAGGGTATTCAGACTTAATGATTAAAAGTAGGTTAGTCAATTTCCATAAGAATTGTGATATTTTCTACTTTTCACTCAAAACCTCTCTCGCGCTGAACTTTTAAGGGATTGTTAAAAAGGGTAATAAAAAATCCAAATTGCTTCACATAATTTAGAACTAGTCTTCCTAAAAGATAAGAGCTGATTGACGTTCACAAAGTTGAAGTGGACGGACCAACTTTTTACCAAGTATTATACGATCTTCAACTCGTAACTATTCAATGCTTTAAACTTCCGGAAGAACGAGTGGATTATAAAAAAGGTAAGGTGAAGATATGAAATTTGGTCAGATTTTTTTCATATCCCGAGTTCTGATAAGCTTCTCTCCTGTAACATAGATTAGTCATAGGATGAGCTTATCATTCATTATCATACTAACTTCCTGACCAACCTTTTATGTTTTAACATTCACGAGAATTTATTTATAAACATGCGTTTTCTCATTTTGGCAGACTGTCGAAGCCGAACGAGCAGTTTCAAACAAAAGGTTGCTGAGATTGCTATTCTGAATGTCAAGGATAAGCTGAGGAAAGTACGGAGTTGATAAAAAGTGAGAAGAGGAAGCGAAACGCCAAACACCATCCACTCATCCCACACACGACCGCTACGAGAAAGAGTAATTGCTTCTCGAGCTAACATTTCTCATCAGTGAAACTTTGCCTTGAAGTATTATCTTTGGTGTACGGATGCCAAGGAGGGAGAAATAGAGGTCTGCTGACGCTACATGGCTTTATGGAATAACCAATTTTTTTTTATAAACTGATCATCTGTGTTCATTTCGTTGAGTTTCGAAAAGTGTAAGAATAGGTTTATGTATCTATAGTGTAAACGTTTTCAAAATGTCGTCATCCTCAAGATACTGCGAAATTCCTCGGGAGCCAAATCAGTATGTAAGTAAGAAAGTATTTGAGTCTTGAATGACGGAGAGAGAGATATTATTGTATTAGTCCATGTTACTTGTACTAATTAGTTTTTTTTCTGAATCTGTTTGCAGAGTAAGACTCTGAGAAAGATGTCTTGTTTTGATACACGTCACAGTAATCGTGATAGACCGAAAGTCCCGAAGAACATTTTTAGTACAAAGTAAGCACTTTATGAGAAATAGGAGGGAGGAAAAGTTTTAGCAAAAGTTTTGAGAGAAAGGTTAACTAATGAATGTGTTTACCCGCAGTTCATTGCCTCGGTCAGGGAGGCACTCAGTATCTCACGTGTTTGAAGTGACCCGCATTCCTCCCGACGAGATTGCAGCACAGTTTACCCTAATTGACCATGAAATCTTTGTGAAAATTGACTTGGAAGAGTTAATTGGATGCGGGTGGATCAAAAAGGAGAAGAATATTGTGGCTCCGAACGTGGTAGCTTACACGAGACGCTTCAATCATGTTAGTTACTGGATAATTGAAGAGATCCTCAATCATGAAAGTACGAAGGCTAGAGCAGAAGTCATTTCATATTTCGTTCGGGTGTGTAAACGCCTCTACGATTTGAATAATCTTCATTCTCTATTTGCCGTAATTTCTGCCTTAAGAAGCGCCTCAATTTATAGGTGAGTTGTAGTTTGTTTATTAAAGTAAATTATTATTTGAGTTGGCTGGCTTCTATAAACAAGAATTGCTAAATTTTTATTAGATATGTATTAATTAATTAATTATTTTATACTATTTACAGGCTGGAATTAACATGGTCATTTGTGCCAAAGAAGGACAAACAGGCAATTGATAGGCTTGCCGATATTTTCTCTGACAAAGATAATTGGTCGAAGCTACGAGAAACAATGGACTCACTAAAACTCCCTTGTGTCCCCTATATTGGTACGTAAAACACTTTCTCCGAAGGACTATAAACTTTTATAATTATAATTGATGAACATTGTTTTCTATAATTACTTTTTATTATCGTTTAGGTGTTTATTTGACCGACCTGGTATATTTGAGTATGGCAAATCCATCTTGTGGCTTGAGAGAAAGTCCGGCAGCTAACAATATTTTCAGAATTTTGACTACTTATCAATGCGAATCAAATTACTCACATCTCCCAAAAGACTACCCACTAAAATCTCAGCTCCTTTCTGTTCGTTATATCGATGAGCTTCTCAAGTTTGTGGAGGACGATAACTATAAGAAATCATTGCAGCTAGAACCTTCAACTTCCAGTCAGTCTCCTCAGAAATACATCCCTGGACACAAGAAAAATAGCAGTTGGGGAAATGGGTAAGTACTTTAAAATAATTTAAGTATATTTACTTTGCACACATTGATTTCTAAATTCTTTCTAATTTTTTACTTTCACAGGGCCAAATTAACAAATCATCATCATAGTGGTCCTGAATCTTCCAGTTCAGAAAGTATCAGAAACCTCATTGATGACTCACTACAAGACCAGATTGACAAAGTTACTCTTAGCATTGCACATCTTCCGTCCATGAATGACGATAACAATGGAGCCGAAGTGACTCTGGAAGGCTGCTTGCGACGAAAGACTCTCTTGAAAGGTGGCAAGAAACCACCGATGGCAGCTTGGCAGCGATATTGGATTCAGTTGTGGGGGCCAGTCCTATTATATTACTCATCTAAATCTCTAACAGGGTAAGTTGATATTGACAAATTATAATTGACTAACGCTTCCTTGATTTAATAATTTCAAAATTTAAATCGCCACGCATCTCATTTATTCTAGGACGGACCGGTCAGACTTTAAAATGGAGCCTTGCAAAATGAAATCAATCCTTGGCTGGCTCGTTCAAATGGGAGACGACCCTCTGCACCCAGACTCTTTCCACCTCGCCGACCCCAACACCGGCACAATGTATAAGTTCCGTAGCGGAAGCACTCCCCGATCCCTAGTTTGGTGCCGGAAACTCCAAGAATGCCAGAAGAAGCGAAACAGACATGGAAACCTAATCAGATTCGATTAGCCCATTTGCAATATAAGTTAATCGCACGCAATTTAATCTAGTTACTCTATTTCAGCACTATTGTCTGCTGCCATGACAGTGTTTCTTTTTATCAATCAATACAACTACTCCAAAAATCTTTTTGTGTTCACTGTAACGCTTCTTGCACACACCTTTGTACTCCTCTACTAAATCACAAAAACCTCGAAAACAAAACGAATAAATTATATCGTGGAATTTGTATCTTGATTGAATCTAAATAGGCATGCTAGTATTTATAATGCCAGTGAAAATCGTGAGAAATAAAAGTGGAATCTCATTTATATACAACGAATAACTTGTTCAGTTACGTTTATTATCGAACGGTATTATAACCGAGAACTATCGACCTAAACACGTGTATTTTTTGGTAACAAAAGAAAACTTAACAATTCATAAAACAGATCATTTCTATCTCTGCGCAAAGACAGTTTACGTATTTAACATAAAATACATAGTCGTGATTATGTGCTGCAAGTGAAGTTTCTATTGCATTGTTGTTTTTTCATTTAAATATAATATTTCGTGAGACTATCGATTAATCGTGCGTTGCAAACATTAAGCATTATTAAAACTTTTAACGAGAAATGCATATTGGCTATCAATATAATCTATTCTTAGCAAGTAGATGTCTAAATATTGCCATATTTTCTTAAACATTATAACAGTATATAACTACAGTTAGACAAACACTTAAAATAGTATTGATTGCAACATTTTTTAGCATTCGAATTGTTCATGAGTAATATTGAAACCGACTTACATAACTACCGACAAGAATAGAATACTGTACTGTACTAAAATCTAGATTCGTTGCGAGGTAAATGTTTTGGAAAATACAACCGTTTAAAATGTTTAAAACACTACCTTTAAAGTTAAACTGACTTTTTGACTAAAACAGGGAAAATATTGTTAACAAGATTCAATTTGACTTTTATTAGTTTTTTGACAATCCAAAAAGCGCGGAAAATTTTGCAACTGCTTACAGCCAGAGTACATCATCATATCACATAAAAAGTCAGTGTTCTGCCGACTTAAATCTTCGTCTCCGGCACAAGCGACTCAGTTGTTCGAGAGATGATTTTTAAGGAAGAAACTTTGGCTTGTTGATATGCTGAAAATGTATTTTGACCAAGGAATCTGAAACAAGTTTTGTACAATAAATGTTAGGTTTCACGCAATCTTATTTTGAAATATTTACATGAACATCTACTTACTTTAAAATGACATATGTCCCAATAATACCAAAGCCCACAACTAGGATTCGGTATGGAGGAGATGGTAGAATGTGACACAGAGCCCAGGTAGACATAAAGATCCCGGATATCGCAGCAATCATGAGAGAGAACCGAAGCCAATGTGCAGCAGAAACTTCAGTACAAGCTGACCAGGTGAGGGGTTTCTCCCTCTCCAATTTATACGGTGTTTTGCACACGGAGCAGCATGCAGGTCCGTTTTCAGCAGCACGCTACAAATAAATGGATAACCAAATCATTTGTAAATTATTTAGTAATAGTATTTTAAGCTATTTGTGTAATTAAGTACCTGCGACAACCATCGTCGAAGACATTCGTGATGAACTGTAGCTACGTCTCCCCTACATTCGCATGGTTGGATAAGAGGACCTGCATCTTTCCGTTCGGGATCGTAACAAAAGTAGCAGCCAACAGCATCCGACAGACTATATTTCTCATCTAAGGAAATATTTCAAAATATAAAATTAGGTTTTGATACTTACGAAAACTAGTTTCGAGTTGAATTTGACATACCTTGAGTATCTTCTGTGTTACTCGCTGGAGACTTGAGGATTTTCTTTGGATTCAGAATCCAAAGCTGATCCGGCCGATTAACATTCCACAAGCAACACGGAAACCAAAGTGCAATACCGATTTCAACTGCTCGAAAAATTATATCGTGGTAGTTACGGCCTTCCACAGGAACTCTTTATAAAAGATAAAAATCAAATAATTAAAATATGATCTGATAATTATTCATTTCATGGCAGTATCAATAAACATACTTGCTCTTCCAAAACCCCCCACAAATGTCTGACAGAATAAATACGACAGTGACAGAAAGCATTGCTGCCTGTGAGATAAGTCCCAGTCGAGACTGATTAAGTTGAGATATATCCACCGGTTGCTTTGAGTCGTTAACCTAAAAAGTAACATTTTCTGTTAGTTGTATGTACGTAAGGTTTTTTATCATTGCTATTATGCTGCACATAATTATGAGTCCAAAACAACTCATCAAGCAGATTAGAAATTTTAAAAAAATGTTGTTAAAAAAAGGGAAAAAGCATGCCTGTTGTCCTCCAACTAGTGCCATCGTATCTGTCTTGCTAGTCGAAGATCCAAGTGTTCTACTTGGACTTAGCAGTAAAAACCCTCCACGAATCTGGTAAGTTCACACGGGTGAAAATACACACAAACATAATTAGTTCACGCAAAAGTCTAGTGATATGCAAGAACCATGTAAATCTCAAACCACACCAACTTCTTCATCTGCGTACAATGTAGCGCAAAGTATTTATTTGAGATTTAAACTATTTCTTCTTACCTTAAAGTAAACCTCCACCCCATAAATTAGGAAGAAGACCACCACAATAAATAGCAAAACTGCATAACATCCATTGAAAACATTCAAGTAGTATCCCTGTTTAAACAAAAGATATAAAATATTAGGTCGGAACCTCAATTTAATTAATAATTTTCATTTACTCAACTTACCTTCTCTGTTTCGTTGGTATTTGCCAAAACTAGTAGCAGCTGCGCCAGTAAAATTGAGTAGGTTATTACGTTAAAAGCGAGAAATCCAAGAAACGACTTGGAAAGAAATCGATGAGATTCGAAGCAAACATTTCGGAGATGAAAAACCTGAAGCATTATAAACCCAATTAGATTTTAGATTGTGACGAGTAGCAATATTTGCAGAAATTATAATACTG
Organism: Rambutsinella grinnellia; assembly: GCA_027743725.1. Classification (NCBI taxonomy): domain Eukaryota; kingdom Metazoa; phylum Arthropoda; class Collembola; order Entomobryomorpha; family Entomobryidae; genus Rambutsinella; species Rambutsinella grinnellia. The sequence continues at coordinate 65,240 of JAHZMU010000692.1, read as the reverse complement.
TAAAGAAATTATACCTCTGCCCAAAAGCAGACGATTAAGGAGGACCCAGTTAACATTAGCGGATAGTACGCACTTAGAAGACTAAGGAGCCAATCGGAAGCAACCGTTGTCTGCAATCAAATATAAGTTGCCACATTTAATCAATTGGCGCTGAATACAATTACACAAATTAATTTGTAGGTATCTTACGGAAACAGCAAAGTACGCTGCTCGAATGGAGGCTGCCAAGAAAATTATTGCATATATCACTTTAGGGGTTGTGGGACTCAACGCCTCCCGAATCCAATTCCCTTTGCTGACCTGACGACAAGACATTGTTAACGCGACAGTGAGCTGACACAAAGAAACAAACGCCACGAAGAGGTACACCGACGCCAAGCCAATATGATAGTTCATATTGACACCACCACACTCCTCTCCTGCAAACTGGATCTGCAAATAAAAATCACCCATAAATAACTACATCCACACTCAAAAATTTATAAAACTTATTACCTCGCAGAAACAAGTGCCATTTAGGCAATCGCCATGTCCGGAACAATTAGAGGAACACATGCCCCAAATTAGGTCATGAATAAAATTCTCCATCGAAGTGCTTAAAGGAAGTAGTTTACAAGCGAAGACTTAAACTCCTGAGAATCCTCCTCAAGAGCATTTATTCACGAATCTAATTAAAACAAAGTAAAATTAATATTTAAACCATTAAAACCATTATTAATCTTCCACTTTGAAAAGCCCTTACCAAGCTGATTAGTCACTCGACACGTTTAAAACCCACGTTGACCTTCCAATAAATTCTTACTCTCCCAATTCCCTAACTTAACTCTCTTGACTTTATCTATGCCGATTTACAATCCCAGCACACAATTAATAATTAAAATACTATCAAAACTAGTTGAGCTAATTAGACTATTCCAAACACCTGATCAGATGTCGAAGGCGAAATATATTGCTTGAAATCAGCTGGAAGTCCCTAATCAAGGACCCCCATCTTTCCCTTGGAAACCTCTAATCACCATCTGAACTCTTTTAATTAAAAATTGTCCTTTTCCAATTCAACCATCTCTACTTATTTTCTACTTTACCACCACTGACCACCCATGTCGCACTTTCAAGTTCATCTCTATTCAGACCAGTTTCGAAACACTTTCAAGCCAGATAATTCCCGATTTCGCTAAACATTTTGGCACCAAAGCAACTCGAATCCCATTCTTACTCTTAAAATGATAACCACTTTGATAAGATCTTAACCTAAAATCTCTCCCAATTACTTTATTTAGCTGTGATTAAATAGTAGTGCTCAATCACACTACTTCGTAATGACTACATTATTTTTGCCAATTTTTTACTTGTACGAAAAAATATATTTTTTATTTAAAACTTTAGAATTTTTTTTATATCTGACATCCCACAACTCTTACAACTTCCTCTCCCAAATGGTGAGGTGCAAAAAAAAATTACTCATGATCTCTACAATAGAAAGGGTTACGATCATCTTTCGAGTGCAAATCATTGCATTTCTACAATCCTAGTGCATCAGTACTGAATTGCTAGACGCGATATGAACATTCATTTTCCATACATTGTTACTTTATGGGTGGCGAATCTGTTTTTTTTGCGAAATAAAACGGAGTACAAAAGCTGCTGAATGCTGAAAAAGCGTTGCAGTTTTCATGAGAAACTTTGCATCATCATATGACGACAGAGGTGGATAGAGGTGGGCGCTGGTAGTCTAATTTATTTGATGAATTATAGAAATAAAATGAATTTTAGATTTATCAAAAAGGTTTAATAATTAAGGGATATGTTGGGTATTTGAAAGTATGTAGATGGTTGGGGTATAGCATCTCAATGCTATACCCGTACCAAGTAGATTGATATTATGTGAGCAAAAATTTGAAGTTTTCGAGAGAAGAGTAAGTATTTAGGTTATTTAAGTAATTAGACATCAATGCCAATTTAAATACATAAACTTTCAAGATTATTATTTTGCTTACGATTAGTGTATTAAACACTTTTAGGTTTTTAGACAATGCATTAATTCATCTTTATGCTGCTGCTTTATAATTTTAATGCTGTATGCAAATGATATCGTAAATCACTTCAATAAAGGAAATACATACATTTATTTGGCAATTAAAATAACAATTAGATGGGATGGCCAAAATAATAAAGTTTGGATTTCTAGGGTGGGGGTCAAGGGTTATCGGTGTGAGCTGGGGATGGGAGTCTGAAAAGGCAAGATTTTAACCATCTTCATGGACCCTCAGATTTTAAATGGACCATTAAATGGTCAAATTTTAAAACACTTAAAGTCTTTCGGTCATTGCTCACCTCTAAAAATAAGCGTTTGTTATGGTTTTGCATGATCTTGGAAGCGAAACAGCACCCACAGCAAGATATGTGCACACATGTGTAGGTTAAACCTTTTGCAGTCTCCTTTGTATCTCATTTATATACTCTCAAATCAGCTAAAATTATGCATCGGCTACGGCTAAAATGTACTTTTATTTGGCTATTTGTATATAAATGGCTTGTGCTGCGCTGAAAAAATTGTGCGGCTAGCGATAGCCGAATAGTTTTTGTTGAATGTGGTGTATATGATTTGCTTTTGCTGGGTTTTCAGAGAAAAGAAAAAAACTCGCATGATTATCGTTTTTGATGAAATTTTGAGTGGATTTTCGGCGAAAATTTTTCGGAAAGTGAAATTTCAACCCAGAAATTAATTTCGGCTGTTGTTAACCCTTTTGGTTTGAAGTGAATGCATAAACGTCGTGAGAAAGTTGGATTTGGGTTAAAATTTAATTATTGCGGCTATCAGGTTTTTTTTATTGATTGGTAATTGATTGGATTGTGATTTAATTGGTTTGATTTCAGGTGGGAACTAGTATCCAAGTGGGGACGTTGGAAGTTGGCTCTTGCCGGTGAGATTCTGATTGTGCAACGTGTTCCGGGTCGATTTCGCTGTAAGATTAACGGGTATTTGGCGATTGGTGAAGCAAAAAGTAATCAAGGTAAGTAGTACGAAATGATTAGTTTGGAAGAGGAATTTTTAGTAATTTGTACTTTATTTTGGTTAGATGATGATTGCTCGGCGTAATAAGAAGCGTAAGCGGCAGTACCGCTTCCAATTCTGGAGTTCGAGGAAGTACAAACCGATACCGGAAGAATGTGAGGAGCTGAAGGAGTCCAGGAAGGAAGACCGTTGGATTACAGCGAAGGCGAAGAAATGGGTGGGTGTTTATAAAATTATGAGTTGTAAATTTTACGAGATTAGCGTTTTAGCGATAAGTTTAAATTAGACACCAGTTACCTTTGAACTTTGAATGGTCAGTGCAAAATGTAAATGTTTAGAATTAGGCACGGTATGGTCGAGCATTATTTGTTGTTAGTTAATTTTAGAGCAATACGAGTTAGGATTAGGAGGTGGAAATATTTAAAGATTATGTTGAGTTCATACGTAATAATATTCAATGCTAGTAATAGAAGAATATTTGGTATATCACGATTGATTGATTGAGACGTGACTTGTAACCGTTGTTAGAGTGGAATTTAGAAGGAAATGTTAGACTTGTTAACATGTTTAATTTACATTTAGAACTGTTAACCTTTCAATTATCATTCCCTATAACTTATTGCTAATCGTTGATTATTTAATTATCTTTTATAAGTTGGTTTCTTTTAATGTAATACGACACCGGATATCTTACCGATTTCGAGAGATTTGTAGAAAGTTGTAATATTTGGGTTGTCTTACGTTTTGTCCAATTTCTCGTTAATACAATTTTATTGTCATCACACTATTAGTAAAAATCCAAATTATAGAATTATCTAGGCAATAAACTTTCATACTAGAATTCATAGCATTAGTTCGGAAGAAGGGAAAGACGACGCAGTTAGGTTATATATTGACACAAGAAACAGAAATAACGCCATTTTCACTTTGTTGTATGATGTGAGTCATGTACACATGTTAATATTATTCTTGTGCGAGTTTCAGAGTTTCAGATATCAAGTCAACTCGAATACGAACATGAAGGATAGGATATACCTTGCTTGAGTTACTCCTGGCAAATATATCCATGGTGGCTTTTAGCAGATGATTTAGACAGAAAGTGGATAAGGAAAGGTGTATTTTGATCCCTGTTCTCGAGTCAAATTAATTTCAGTTGTTAATTTTTAATAGGAATTAGGTATATTGGTCAGATTATGGCAGCTAGAAAGATACTATAGTTATATCAGCTTCATAGTGAAGCTTGTTTGGTGGGATCATTTCCAAGTTAGTAACGGATCGGTTTAACGATGACGAAAATAAAGTTAACTTGTAGGAAAACGTTAAGTTCGCAAAACCTTAGTAATCAGTTAAGCTCGAGTAGTGTCTCCCTTAATAATAATACTAGTTATGTGAATAGAAACGGTAGCTCCCTGTTTTACAGGCCATTATCCACAAATAACTCGTCAACGAGTAATGATGAATACATAGATTCACAGGTTGACAAGATTTGACATGATTAGATTAAATTTGCTCTTCCATGACGTTAATTAACTTTGCCATTTCAATTGTTTACAGTTCCAAAAACCGCCATCGAGGATTCCCACGAAGAGTATTTGTCTCGCCACTTTCTTATGTATTGCGGGCACTTCTTTGCTGGTCTTCGGAATGCTCGTGGTGACTGGGCATCTCAATGCCAAAGTAAGCCCTTTAATTTATAATTAATTTGTATGACATATTATATATTAAGCAAAAAAAACGTAACGATTTTTCTGTTTTCTTTAGTTCGCCGACAGAGTTTGGCCAATGATAATAATGGGGTTTTTGATGTTCATTCCTGGAGCCTACCACGTCCGAATCGCTTACTACGCTTACAAAGGCTATCCCGGGTATAGCTTTGATGACATCCCAGAGTTCGAGTAATTTTCAAACATCAATGTCAATCTTCTGAACATCCTTTATATCCTTCATTTGTCTATTCAAGTCTAATGTAATCTCACCAAGAATATCTCTTCGTCACCAAAAAACAAAATTGTCAAAAATTTAACACTAATGTGGTATAAAAATACTTGTTTCCCTCTGTCATAATCAATATATTATTGTACAAATCTTGTATTTGTAATTTCATGTTGGCTTTTGTATGCTTCGAATAAATGTGAGAAAATAATCTAATGGTTGTTTTTACTTTTTAGTATAAACCAAAAAGTCTGAAGCATGATAATTATCTACCTATTATACTTTGATTAGTTATTTAAATTTACTTAAGCCATCAAAGATTTGCTGGATATTCTTCTAAATAAGCTATTAAAAGGGCCTCCTGCTTTCACTTGCATACTAGCTCCACCTGTGTAAATATAGTGTTTGTCTCTCCCCTTCCTTTAAGTGAAAGCGGTAGGTGGTGCATACCACTCTCAACTTAAACAAACGGGAAAGTACAGTCGAGAAAGTTTTCGTCCGTTTTTAGGAAGGTTGCTCATAAACTGCTTGCAGCATTTCTGCATAATTTCTGCCTTTCATAACCTTGATTTTTCAGCACTACATTCTCCACTATATGTAGATCGATAGTGTTTTTTTTTTTGCACCAGCTTGTTTGAATTACCCCGTCTCCGACATCAAATGGATCAATATCAAGATAAAACGTATGCCAAATTAAATATCGAATATTTGATTTAATTTTGCCAACTTCACTTTCTCCCTTTAAAGATTCCAAAATACTTCCAAGGTCTAAACTTGAAAATGTCTGAAAACACCAAGTTGCCGATGGCATCAGCTATTATTTGTACTTTATAATTTTTCAGTAAATAAAGTAGAAAGATCAAGTGGAACACGACAAGCTTTTCCACTTCTCCAATCCTTTATCGCCGGAGACATGAAGTGATACATGCATTTCTGACAAGTTCTGATTTCCCTTCTACATAGAAAGTGAGTGACGGGAGAAAGCGGTTTGAAAGGACTACGGTGTAAAATGCAAACTGGGGAAATGTGAATGAGCTGTTCGAGACGATTCTCATCAGTTGGCCACACCACTCCATCCTTCACCACATATCTTGATAACGAATGCATATGTGAGGTCTAGACGGGTATAATTATTGGAGGAGTGCTACTGGAAAGTAAATAGAACTATTAGAAGATGAAAAGGAAGCTGGATCACACTGACTCCACCGACTTTCCCTAACCATTCTAGAATGGGATATTGCCTTCTTTGTAAACGCTATGCATGACTACAGTTGTCTTTGTGTTGTTTTCCCCACAATATTTTCGTAGTGCACACCTTTCTACGGATCAATATTTGTGAATGAAAGAAGACGGCCAACTATTTACGCTGAAGTTAGTGCGAAAAACATTTGGGGTTGGGAAAAAGTGGGGAAAAGATGTTTCCAAAATCGTTTTACGTCAGAGGTTCCTACTGCCCTCCTTTCTCCAATGCTCCCGCTCCCTAGCGATACTCAAGTCCCCATTTCATTGAAATATTGTGTTAGCGAGAAAAGAAAATCCTCTCGCTTGTGAAAAAAAACTTTTGCTGCACTCGAGTGTTTTTTCCATGTTTTTCACCAGCTCTCCTTTCATAATGAAGTAGCACGGGCGAAAGTCGTGCTCATGTTCTAGTCAGGAGAAACTTTTCCCTTACATGTATGTGGCTTTTTGCTTGGAAAGTTGGATGGGGAAAGAAGCGAGGTTCATTTGGTTCAGTACGGAAAATAGAAGTGATGATGACGGAAAGACATGCTTTGTTGTGATTGCAGTCGGGTCTGTTTGCTTTCTCCTGTCCTTTAATAGAGCAATGAATGGGTTCTGGGAAGACTCGTTATACTTGTTTCAACTTTTTCGATTCATTGGAAAATGAAAATCATAGATTGATTCATCTAATGATTGAGGATGGTGATTAGCATCTTTTTCATATCACCTGCCACAAGTATTAAAGCTTTTTAATCCATCTTCCAAGTAGGAAATTTATTTTGTAAATGTCAACATTTTTTTTATTTATTTTATCATATTCATCAACACAAAAATTCCTATCATATCTCGACCTTCCTCTCCAAATTGTATATAGAGTTTGATAGAGATTGTGAAAAAGTTTCCATAGTTTCACTTCCCCCAATTGGAATCCTGTTGTCCAAGGATTCAAAGTTATGTTCCATAGCTGAATTCTATTTTTATCCAAAATCTCGCCAACTGTTTGGGCAAAAGAGGAAAATGATGAGCTTGATAGCACACCATAATTCTATAGGACTCGCTCACTTTTCTACGCAACTCAGAGAGGAGAGAGAAACCTGTTGTTTTGTAATCACCATCCAAGGTAAAATTCTCGTTGAAAGATGCTTTTTCTTTCTGAGAGCTGACGCTTTCTTCCCGTAAGGATTTGATGTACTTGGAAAATGGAATTTTCTTAAAAAACTGTCGTGCAAAACATAAGTAGGGATTATGTTGAGGCTCGCGGAAAAGGGAAAGTTGAGCGTGCCCTCACATCCTCCTATTGATTACAGGCTAGGGTAACGGTAAAGGAATTGTGAATTGTGACGTTATCCGCTCCATGTTTGGTGCACGTCACCCGCTCTTCCACATGACGTCAGGGGGCCCAGCTTACAAGTTGTAGGTTATCGATTTCCTACCTTGTTTCTCCAATTCCCCTCACGAGGAAGTGACTGTTTGGAATGTTGGGTAAACATAATGCATTAATTCGCCTTTTTATCCTATGCTTTCTCCTCTATCTATTTACACTCTTATCCACACAGACGTATATAATGAAAAGGAATAAATATATCCAGTTTACTCAACCAAAGTTATTTTGGGTTTGGGAAAGTCGCGTGCAACGAGATAAAAATACGCTGTTAGAAAACATTTGTCTGACGTAAATTTGGTTTATTGGGGAGAGCCTGATGGTAAAAATGATGACTTAAAAACATATAAATTGTTATTAATTTTCTCTAAAAAATCTTTATCTGTGTGGTCGATGAAATCATTAAAAAACTTAACTGATTGCATGACTCACTTGAAAGAAATTGTCATTGATAGAAGCGAGCATGTCTACTAACTAGGAGATAACTGTTGCTTTCCAACTTTCTCTTTAAGCATCAATCGCATTAACTCATTGAGAATGAACACCCACCACTTGTGAATTTTTAAACGCTGTCTGAAAAGAACTGAGGTGGTGAAAGGAAAAAGCTAAAAAAAAAAAAAGATTTCTCATTCAGCCATTTTTAAGAGAGATGCTCGCATCCGGTTATAAAACTTGAAGGGGAAATCTCTCAAGCGTTTTCTCCAAAAGATCAATTAACGACATGAACGAAATTCATGCTTGGAGAATTAACATCCTTACATCAATTAGCCATCCTACGCATTATAGATTTAGATAAAAGGAGGCAATCTGGTCCCGGAACTTTTTCCCGGAAATGGGCTAATGATAATGAAAGACGGAAATTTGTAAATCTTTAAAAGTAAATTGACAATTTTCCTCTTAAATCATTTTCTTAAAATTCGTCTAATCTATATATGGAATATTTTAACCAGCAGTAAATTAGTTTTCGATGCGTGATTTACGTTTTACGAATTTTCGTGGCATGTTATTTGAAGAATCCCATCGAGTACTTTTCCCTCATTAAGTAATGGTATTGGAGAGAGATTTTCCTATTTACATAAACAAAATAGGTGGCACGCTGAGTCTCCCACGTAAACTATTCAGCGCCCTACAGTTATATTCCCTATTAAAACCTTTTTATAAATGATAAAAAGCTCATGAACTGATCTCCATATTTGTGCTTTTTGTGTCCTTTTTTTAACAACTTATGTTCAAGTCCACCTCCACCTTTCCAAAAAGAAACGAGGTATATTTTTAAATATTTTATTAAATATTGATTGCCCTCTAATTAATTCTAAAAATGAGGAAAGCAACTAATCAACTCCGAGCGTTGTCCTTTGAGCCGAAAGAAATTCCTGAAAGCAAGCTTCCGCCTTCTGCCCACGTCCCCAATTCCATAATGTTTGATTCCGTCCTTTGAACGTTCGCTTGTAAATCACTTGGAAATTTCTAATATCACCGAGCTTCAAGTTCACAGTTGAGTGCGGATCTATATACCTGTACCCAAACATCATTTTGTAGAGGGTCAAAAAAAAAAAGGTATTTCGACTTGTTTCCAATTTCCAATCGAGAACACTCTGGAAATTTATGTGGGCCGTGACACTTCATGACTTTTTGCATATGCAGAGAATTAATAAAAAAAATATCAGAGAAAAGCGTTATCTAGTAAGGGTCAAACATGTCAAGTCTGTACTCGGGAAATGCTTATTTTCCATGGGAAATAAGTGCCGCCTACTTTCAGATTTTCCTTCTCAACGGTTCTGAGCCCTTTTTTCAAAAGTGGAAAATGCCAATCACCTTTTTGACTAACTTTCACCCACCTCCGAGTTGGAAACGGTAATCCTTTTCGGAAGTTTGGGTAAGCATATTACTTTCCAACGATGTAATTTTAACCTCTTTAAATTGTTTTGAATAAATCACTTGATATTTTTGAGTTCTTCTAACAATTAGAGTACAAGCGCATCACCTTTTGTCATTTACTATCTCACAAATTTCATAAACCAACCAGTATTGTTCAAATGCATTATTAATCTTGAGAAATATCATTAGGATGAGTTGCATCAAGTGAAGATGACTCGACTGGATGTTTTTTTAGGGTGCAACGGAATCAACTCTGAGCTCATTAGCACAGCATAAATTTGGACAAAGATGAATCAGATTGTATTGTCTTATATAATATTATGGAGTTGATATGACTTGCAAAGTTAAAATGGGGCAGGGGCACCACCACCACCATCCACTACTCTTCAGAGCCAGTGGCAATTCACTCCATCTCCACTGCAGTTTTGCATGAATGAAGCTGAAACAGTAACATGAGTTTTGGATACACGTGGAAATAATTGAAAGGGAGGAGATCCCCAGTTCACCTCGTTTCCATCAAGTTCCAAACTTTTCCCGAGGTTATCCCCAAGATTGATAAGAAATCTTTCAAAATGTCTACTCAAATTGGGGGAAATGTTGAGAAAAGTTTGAAATTTTTAGTAAAATTTCGAACAGATGTGATTTTTTTCATATATTTTTATATAGTCTACCTTGAAAGAGTTGCCTACCTACTACCTGTAGATTATGTAGAGGAGAGCGAAAAAAGATTATGAAACATCTAAGAACAAACTGCTCTCGAGAGTTGGGCTGACGTCATTTTTCTCAATGAATGAATGGGCTATGCTTTAAAGGAAGAACTCTTGAATGAAGCTACTGCTTTAGACCAAGACGCGAGTAGTGATGAGCAATAATAAAGATAATGATGGGATGCGAGTTGGAGAAGAGTAAACGATGTAAAGGTATCCTGCAGGCATAGACCACAACAAACATTTAGCTCATCTCATCCAACCAAAGTACTCTAAGCAACAGGAGAGTTTAAATGTTTGCAAGTATTATAACCGTAATAACTATTAGTAATCACGAGAACCTTGTAAGTTGATATTTTATATGGGGAAAAAGATAAAGAGTGAAAAATTACAATTTTTATATAAAACCATTTTTTTATTACAAAGAATATTATGTTGATGAGTTGATAGAAAGCTGTCAAACACGAAGACACCCTTTTCTGGAGAGTTATGGATGGATACGGAGGAGTGGGATTCTTCGAAGGAGAATCATAAGTGACTCGATTCCTTTTCGTAGGCTTGGCCCTGGTGATTTGTGAGGTGACTAAGGATTGAATGAAAAAGAAGTCAAACGGTAACAAACGCAATCTCGTAAATGGCCTGTGCAGAAAAAAAACTCTTGGCTACTCGTAAATGGGACTTTATACGGGTGTAACTATTTCCATTACGAGCTTTTCTATACGGCTATCGATGAGCTCAATGAGATTGGGGGTCAAAGCGGAAGTTAATTTTTAAAGGAGCTCAGTACTCTCCTCCATATTTGTATAGTTTTATTGGGCCGATAAGAATCCCTGAATTGAATTACGTCGGGCCAATACCGTAAACCATTTTGTGACAGGAAAATATTTGGAGAAAGCAATGAGATCATCGGAATACATAGAATGATTATTTTATTTAAAAAAAAATAAGAGCACTCTTTCGTTTTTTTTTACTATTTTCGTTGACTAAATATGCTGATTATAGAAATAAAAGAGTAGTTTCGCAAGCAGGGGGCAATTCATAGACATGAGATACCAGCAGAAGCCCCACAACACAAATACCAGCATCACGTCCAACGACATAAATGGAGTAAGAAGAAACTGTAAAAAAAGCGTGTGTGTATGAGTAACTCACTGGAGCAAAAATTTTTTTATGAGGACAAAATATTTCACTATAAAAAACTCAGACATATATGATGGTAAGGGACAAATATGGCTAACTTGGGGAGAGATCATCATCAATTATTTTACATGATGGTCAATACAAGTGACGCATGGTGGTTGAAGAGTTACAAATCGGCTCTCAATTTCCTCTCTCTCTCTCTTTAACTCTCTGCCCTTAGAGAAATTATTTCCTAATTCTTCCTTGAAAGAAAAAAAATTGACCAGGCTATAGGATTTCAAAGAACATGTCTATTTTTTTATGTTTGGCCAAGAATATCACTTTTATGAGCACCGACCGAAAAGGGAATATGACTTGTAATTTGCATTTGCATACGAAAGGAAAAGGAGAGAAAAAAGCTTCAGACCTTCGTATATTATCCGTAATAAAAATGAGCATAGTTTGACATGACCGGATTCAAATAAAATTATAATGGATGAGCAATTATAGAGTAATCGGAGCGGACAAAATTGGATTCTGGTGTGGTGCAAAAAAGAATGAAAATTAACACTTTTTTATCTGGAATTGCAGCAAGTTTTCAAGTCCCCTTTGCATCTCAAGACGGCGACAGTCAGACCTGAAAAGGATTTATTCTTGAACAAGTTGAACTTGGCACGTTTCATTATACATATCACATGCTTTATAAGTTTCTTAACGAGCTTTTCAGCTTTAAAACTTTGGTATTTAGTGGGAATGACAGTTTTCATTTTTTAATGTTTTCGATCCCAACAGAGAGAGTGGACAAATCCGGTGCGTCGGCTCTTTTTTTTATCCCGTGATATCCTCCGTTTCCCACCTTTTCCATCTTAACTAATAAGGAAATTGGTATTGTTGTCCATAAAACATGTCTAGTTTATCACCAGAAATTGCAGGTGAAAAAAAAATCCTTTTACACCTTTACCAAAAGGAATGTTTATGGCGATAAGTAGTTTATGTAAGAGTTGGATATAAATAAATGGAGAGAGAAAATAGAAAATAATTTATCGGTGGGTATGCACATGACATGCTAAAAATATCCTGCTCTGGAGAAAAAAAGGTATTATTTATAGAAAAAAAGAGAAATTATTATTTATGAAAGAGACTTGATTCATTGCTTTGACGGAAGCGAGTAGAGCGTAGCCATACGTGTATTAAATTGATACAGGTAATAATAGCTCTTGACATTGATACCGGCCCCCTATCAATAACCGTTTCTATTCCTCCCTTTGCATATTAATTTTTCGCTATATTGGTCAGCTCTCTCTAAACGTTCTGGGCACGACAGGCGAGTGATGGATCTAAACCTATTTACTTCACACTGGCTGATTACGTTCTATAAATAAAAGTGTGAAATCGTGATTGACGTCAGTCTTACTCCTTGTAATGATGATGCACTTGGGCTCTCTTTCTCCACTTTATTGAAATAATAGAGTGGGAAAGGGGGAAATCAATCAATAGCACTTTTCATGTGCGAGAGAAAGCAATTATATGGAAATTCGTTTCGAAATAAATACAGAGAAAATCGTAATGCTTTCGGGGAAAGCTTGAGTGTAAACAAGATGCAGTTCCTGAATGTGATTTTGATTAAAGGTTTGATTTTTATATTCTAATTAACTGATCATTTGTTGAAATGAGTAACATTCTTGCTTTCTCGTCACAACATTTTTATTATAACTATCATAATTACCTCGATACAAAGTTCGCATCACTTCTACAACTGTTGATACTTGTTGAAAGTATTAATATTATGGTGTGGAATAGCAAGAATGTTTCTCCTCCACATGCACCACTTAAATTATCATGATATGAGGTATTACTCATCAAGTTTATAACGTGATCGATACATAAAAAAAGTATGGATATCTCCACTACTTTCACTCAGCTATGCACACATTTTTTTTGGGAGAAAAGGAAGCGCAATATGAGTACGTTCACTTCGGAGAAAACATATTGAGAGGAAGTTGTTGAGTGAACTCAATAAAGTGAAGTTTATCAAGGTCTCCCTGAAGTCAACATGACTATATTAAAGTTACGTAATAAGCTGTGGTAATATAGCGATCAGAGAGCGACTCATCAAACATTTTATTAGACGGAAGCACTCCGAATATATAAAGTATATGGGGTAGTGATTATTTCCTGCTGGAGTCATGGACATCGTAATACTTAAATATGTAATGAGTAGTGCGACCGAGTCTCTTCTACAGAGAGAAGTTAGTGTCTCCCTTGAGAAATATATGGGAATGGGAAAAAATGTGTTATTTTTAGGCCAAGACAATTTCGCCTCACTCATGCGTACGGAAATGATGGAGAGAGAGAGAGGAAAGAGGAGAAGCTATAATAAGACGTGTTGCTGGTGACATATGACTTTCTTATGAGCCATTTTTTGAGCCACTTTCATGGGAAAAAATGTAGTCCTTGTTTGCGAATAAGAAACAGGTTTCGCACGAATCTCCACATATGATGCTAAATTGGAGGGATCCATTCTCTCCATCTTTTTCCATGTGGAATTGAATGGCAAAAGAATGTTCATACCTCAATGCCTTCGGTGTTATATGGCTTTTGATGAGAAAACATTAAGCTTTTCTTCCCCCTCTCTTGAAATAGCCTCGACAATGATTGGAATGTTAATATTTTTATGGTAAATTACGTTCTGCATAAACAAAACGAATAAAATGGAATAATAATGTCTAGTTAGTAAATGATTATGGATGTTGATGTTAGTGATGGGTTGTTACAAAACTATCCTTACACTTTTGAAGAAGGTGAGGGAGTATACCGTGTGGTTTGCACTGAGTCCAACTCAGTATTATCACGACCTGTCAATAACGCAGAGGCTGTAAGGGAAGACGTTTTCATAACTTTTTTTCTCTCTCTCTCTTCAGATAGAGAGAGAGAGCAAAGCCGTGTGTGTACAGAGCACTCTGAGAAGATGCCCCATGAAGAAGTAATTAGGCGTTTTATCATTTTCGACATGTATGGTCAAAGCTCTTGGCTCATAATTGCTGCGTGCTCAGCTCTCCTCGCTCAAAAGTCTCTCCAAAACGTTATGACAAGTTTAATCTGTCATTAAAATGTGAGGAAAATGGGAACAACGCGGAGAGAGAATGAGGAATTTGCCTTTTTTGTTGGGGGGAATAAATATTGAAATAATTTAATTGGCCTTCTTATGACTAATCCATGAGCAATCTGTTTTGCATGATTGGTTAAGAGATACAGGTGAATGGTCAAGCTCACAGTGGTGATAAGCACTAGGCACTACAAATAGGGACTGTGTCTCTGAGCACCTAGTCAGCCATGCAAATTGGAGATGCATCAGACACACTTTGCATATCACTCTTTGTTCCCTCGTCATCTTTAGAGTGTTCACACGAGATTCTATTATGACCACACTTGATCACCAATCACTTACAAAGAGAAAGGGTTTAAGAAGAGAGAAATGACTTGTTCCCATCTTTCACGGTTGATCACTCAATGCCTGAAATAATTTCATGCTCATTACAACACAACCATCAGAGAGTTAATGCGCTTAAGCCTCTTTTCTGCTGACATGAATCTCGTGTTCCCCATTAGAAATGGATTTGTTCCGGAGTTGAATAAAAATAATCTGGAGGCTACAAGAACATCATCGTTTTTTGGCGAGAAAAAAATGGGAAAATATAAAAATCTTTTGATTTACGCACGGAACATAAAATGAGCAATGCCAAATCAAGTGCCACTGCACATCTGTAAAACAAAAGGGAGGAAGAAGTTTAACTGAAAAAAATTAGGCGGAGACCGGACAGGATCTCATGATGACTGTGACATTCCATAGAAAACGTCACTCCATTTTTTATGGGGACAGAAGAAAATGATTGATATCGGCATTCCAATCTCTTCGCATATGGATCTCGAGGAATGAAATCAGGTTCAAGTATTTCTCCTCAGTCCTATTTGGAATAACACGTGGAGGGCTGAGGAAGTTGAAATTAATATAGTAAAAACATTACTATTTACCTCCATCAAACGTAATATGGAATGGGTGTGTGGTGGAGTGAAGATTCTCATCGTATTCATGACGAAAAACTCTCAACTCGGACCAAATTACAGGGCAAGTTGCAACTTAAATGGGAAGATTCATAAGGATAGAGGAAGGTATGTTTTTTTTAAAGAAAAGGCGTTGTCTCTCCTACCAAGAAATATCAGATATGCTCCGTACACCCCTCTCGTAGTCAAGAGAAAGATAGAAGAAAAAAACGCCCTATCACCTTTCTAATAATGAAGTCACCCTCTTTTATTCTCCTCTAAAATACCTTTTTGTACAGCCGAGGCACATGTAAATGCTGCCTTTTATGCATGTCCGAGTTGCACATCAGTCCCTTGCCATTAGGCGATTCCTAAATTTAAAAAAAAATCAACCGTATGCTCATTCAAACCCATTAATTTCTATCTTGTCAAAGCCCCACTAAAATCTAATGTAGATCATTGAGTTCAGCTCAGCGAAAAGACTTGGATGGTATAAACTCTGTTGAAACTACGATTAAAAACAAATCCTCCCGTGAGAAAATTATTGTGGGTTGTTGAGCCCAAAACGTAATCGTCATTTAGAATCTTCTAAGAAAAGAGCTGCATGTAAACATCTCATTTAGGAATAACTAAAACAAGTAGAGTCACAAGGTGAAGGAGATATAGCTCCAAGCGTAATACACATATGGCCAGCTTCATTCAGAAATATCGTCTTCCGTTCCTAATCTTAACTGACTCACAATATTAGTAATCGGAGTGAATGAATCAATCACAAGTTGCAACCATTCATAAAGTTTTGGAATGGGTACGTGCGAGACTTACCTCATCTTGCAAGATTTTTTCTTTCCTCCATTCATTCATTCATTCATTAATCGGACGGTAGCTTAGCGAAAGGTGATTGCGTTGGTTGCAAATGGGACAGACTTTACGTTGTCCTGTTGTCCGCTCCACTACACTTCCTTCAAGGTACTCCTTCGTCATCACTTCATCCTTATGCAAGAACTGATAATAAATTCTCGTGTGTGGGTGCAAAATGTAAACAAGCAGAGTTTTGCCAAACGTAAAATCAGTTTGGATTGGTGTAATAATCATTTTAATATGAGATGAAAGCATAAATTTAATACTAAAAAATACTATCATATTTACCCACTCACCCTTTTATTACCGGGTTGATGGTGTAAATGAAGTGGAAGCTAATTTAATGACCTTTTTTCTAAACAAAATACCACCAACTTTTTATGCCTTAGCACTAAAATACATGCCAAATTTTTCCAGGGTTAACCTTATAAAAATTTATGCTTTTTTAAATGCGATGAAAAAAAATAGATAAAAACAATTTTTTTTGCTTGATTTTGATATGAGATATATATTTACGTTATATATCATATGACACAGGTTTTCACTTTTCACATTTTTATATATCAATAGACAATGGAGAAAAGACATTTTCACCGTGAACAACGTTGTACACCAAATTAAGAACACTATTGACTTGTTTTCCCCTTCCATTCATTGTGACCCAGTGACCTTTCTCACTAATCCATTCATAACAATAGCTGATATAGTAAAACAGTGTGAAACCTGCCGATTTTTTAATAATCGGCTTGTGCATTTCTTCTCCTCAAACATTCTAAAATATAACCAGCATATTATAATATTTTTTCTAAAGAGTTTTACACTTTAAACGAATTCCTTTTTGCCAACAATAGCACACACACATTTACTCACATTGTTCCAATATAAATATTTGTAGACAGAGATTTTTCTTGTTTAAAAATATCGAAAATACTTTTCTTCCTCCTTAAAACAAATTAAATTTAAGTTAATTTACTATAGAGAGAGTTTACATTAAAAACTGGCTACAAGTTTCCTCCTTAAAATAACTTAAGTATGCGAGTTACGGCAAAAAATAGTTTTATACAAAAATTATGCGCTTGGTAAGTTTCTTGGTTGATATTTACGATATTTTTGTTCAAAGAGGATTGTTACCAAAAGAAATAAAAATAGTTTAATTAATCAGTCAGTTGGGAACAATCATATTAAAGCTGAAGGTTTTTAATTGTGTACACTTTAAAGTAGTATTCGTATAATTAATGTGTAAAATTAATGAGTTTTCTTTTTTTTTAAATAACTTAAGAGTTAAATTCGAGTAATGCGAACGCTCGATAATGCATTCAAATGTTATAATTAAATAATATCAATTATGAAAAAATATTAATTAGATAATACTTAAAATATGGCAGATAATTGGGTTAAGTAAAACTATAATGCACCAAAAATATATCTAATTAATGCTAGATTTCTCCGCATCTTGCACCATTTCTTTCGGACTCGGAAACTCTTGAATGGAACAGGGTCAAAGGTAATAAATACTCTCTTTCTAAAAACATGAACAATTAGTATATATTTTTATATTAGTAGAAACAAGTATCAAGTCATATCTCTCCTTTTCTTTAGTAATTCGTTACTAAAAGATTGGACGCGCTAAATATTAGAGAGAACACACGTTTATGAGACGAGAAGAAATCAACTTTTTTCTATATAATTTTCCTTTCTATTAAAACGTACTTCGTTTGGCTACTCAAGTTCCAAACTGAGAGAGAACTATACTTGTGCGTATGGCTGGCTGAACGCATATGATTTTTAAAAAAATTATTTAAAAAATTTATACATGATTAACTCTCTCTGCATCACTCTCATTCAAATCAGTTTCTCAGTCAGAATCAGCTACATTTGTTCCAATACTGTGGACATTTCTTTCACCAGAGAGAGAGAGAGAGAAATCTATAAGTAAATATCTTATTATCTGTAAATTTTTTTGGTCTCAAAACGTTTACTCAAGAGAGAAAAAGAGAAAGGATGAGAGGGAGAACGTTTATAGAAAAATGTAAACACTTTAACATTTAATTACAATTAGTGTTGAACATGAACAGTTTTCGTGAGCGATTCTCTCTTATTAGTAATATTAGAGTGCTGAGAAAAAGAGTTGAATTCTTAAATATTAAATTACTTTGTGCTTTTGTGACTTGACTGGCTAATAGACATGACATGTATGAACAAGATCTTGTTTCCAAACGAGACCATCACCACTGAAAATCTGTGCTAGTTGGCTTGGGCTACTGTGTAACATCCAAGTAATGAGAGAGAAAGCTCATATTTCACAGTAAAACGCACAGTTTATGTAAATTTTTAATAAGCTAAATATTTTCTTTTATAGACACCGATTAAATCCTAAATATTTTTCAACTGATGACAAATTCTCTTACTTGTAATTTGTATCAGGTCATTGAAAACATCAAATAGGCTCTTTCACAATTGTCGAATGCAAGGAAGCATCAGTTTAAATGGTTTGGCGTTTTCAGGCAAAAAGCTTCTGAATTTTTTTACGACAACGAGCTAAAAAAATCTACGTAATATGCTATATCTCTATACGAATTTCAAGTACACAGTTTTCTCTCCAGACAGGTTATCAAGTACGTTCCAGTTTCCACTTTACCACTTGCCATTTTAATATTTGACATGAAAATTATTAGACTACATTGACTAATCTTAAGGAATATACGGATAAGAGATTTGCTAGGTGAGGTAAATGTTAGTTGTGAATAAACTGAGAATATTTGTATGAGATGATGTATTTATGAACGAAATATTTTTTTTTGTTCTGTTGAAATGTGGCGAAAGATGCCATCTTACTTGCAATCTAAGTTGACCCTGTAGCTCTCAATTGAAAAGTCCAGTGTGAATGGTTTCCCTTCTTGGAACTGACAACAGTTAGTGATCACCAACGAGACTATAATGGAGCACCTTGTATTTTCCTTTTTTTTATTTTGGCGGATTTTGTTTTTGTTTTCTCTGGGTTTGAGGAAATCACAGACCAGTTGTCACAATAGGAAGGTCCTCAGAAGTAATCGTGTGGGGAAGGGATGACTGAGGGAGACGCTGTTGTTGTTGTTGCTGCTGCTGAGTTGAGCCGCCTAAGTGATGAATGGAGTGCTGTTGATTGGGTGGAGCTTGTTGTTGCTGCTGTTGCTGAGTATTCAGCATATGAACAGGGGTAACGCTACTGCTCCCACTGACCGCTGAAGAGGAAGCGGCAGCTTGGCTAGAGCCACTGGTTACCGTACTACTAGGAGCGGATGCATTACTGGCAGCATTCTTTTCTCGCCTTGTCCTTAACTTTGTGTGAACTCGACGTCTCCACTGAAGGAGGTCCTCCGGCGCAAAACTCTGAAAATGGCTCCTGCTTCGGTATGACTGGCAATTGATCCTGAGAGCTTTGTTCAAATTCAGGCGTCGCCCAAGGATGATACTTTGGCTGCGACTGGGCCTGTTGTTGTTGTTGCTGTTGCTGTTGCTGAGGTGGGGGTGGTGGCTGTTGGGGTTGAGGAGGGGGTTGCTGCCTTAACGGATCCTCCGTTAGTATATAAGGGTCAAATGAAAACTCGGAGTGCGACCCAAACTGTGACGCACCGGCGGACTGAGGATCACTGGAAAATGAAAGTTGTTGTGGCTGAGATGTTGGCGTGAGGATGCCAAAAAGAGGTCCATAAAAAGACCTATCGGGGGAGGGCAGGATCCAGTTAATTCCAGCCGTGGGTGAACCTGCCGACTGAGGTAACGGTGTGTTCAGTGAAGACTGTTGGGTCACTGTGGGCATCGTCACCCTAAGCCGCTGCTGCGGATGTTGGTGTTGTTGCTGATGGTGAGGATGCTGCTGGGACTGTTGCTGTTGTTGCTGCTGCTGCTCATCCATCGGCTGGTGATGGGAGGGATGTGTAGGAAACATTTTCGGGCTGGTTGGAGGAGATGACTCGGGAGTACTGTTGTGGGAGGAGATGGTCAAATCCGAATCCAATGAACCTAAAAATCCCCAAAAACCATTCATTCAAAATCCTTCAAAAAAATCCCACAGAAAAAAGCATAAAAGCCATGCCCCTTTCATCCAACTGCACAACAACCGAATTAAGCCATGAAATGCGTTACTCATCGTATGCAACAGGTTTTAAATAGCTTTACTTCACCATGACCACTCATCAATATCCCATTTGATTACCAACAAGCATAAAGTCCAGCATTCGTACTTGTTAGCTATAACGGACGATGATAGCATCATCCTCAAACTCAATGGGTCACTACTTATTGGCTCCGTACCCAAACGAAATTAGCATAAGATTGAATCATCAACTTTACGCAAAAAATGTATGGAGTGTGACGAGCTCCGTAGAGATTCTTCTTCTCGAGCTCCGCTTCTTCACGAGCACGCTTGTCTTGTTGGTGATGATGGCTTTTGTTACTGATGAGAATATGATGATGGTTTCTTGCTTGTTACTACAATTACCATGTGGTGATTATATCAAGTTTGATTAAAAAGCGATACGTGCCACCCTCAGCCTTCAAAGCTTTTTATGGTGTGAACGGTTCGAAAGCTTATGACTCCTATAATACGCATGACTTGCCACTAAAAATGCAACTATTATGACTGCGTTTTTTTATGGAATCTAATAGGAATGTAATTAGCGCTTCCTTCATCATCCATACACACTTCATTCATGTTGAATAGGTGATGAAGTGGAAAGCAATAAAAATAAGGATGACATCCACCCACTCGATCGTAAAGGTGAGAGAATCAACTCATCTAAAAAGAAAAACACTCGTTTCGAGTATCTCCTCAAAAGTTTTGAATGAAAAGACAATTATTGGCTATAATAACTTAATTTTTACACCTCTAATTGATCGGTTTGGATTGGATGGAGTGTGGAAAAATTAAAGGGAATAGAAAAAGAACAAGTTTCACATGTTCACTGCCACATAATAGCTGGTTGGAGTAGCTTTTATTGGAGTGAACAAAGTCATGTTACAAGTGGAGTCCTACTAATGCTAGGCATTAGGTAGAGAGCTTTAGAACGGAGCTCCTCTACTGCTCCACCGTTTTTTTTGGCAAAGCAAACAAACTTTTTTCTCTGCTTAGGCAATACAGTTAAGACTTTGCTGGTCTGTGCCATGCTGTGGGTAAAACTGTGGGAAAGTATTGGCAAAACGCCCACGCGATTTTCGCATGAGACATGCCTGAAAATAGACGGGAGATAGAGAGCCTGGTCATTCCTACCGTTCGGTGCATGTGTTTCTCGCGACTGGGTGTCGTGTGAGTAAATAGAAGTGGTTTGCAGAAATGCAATGCGGTTTACGTGACGTCAAGTCCGGATGAGAAAAGTGTGTAAACACATGCTTTCCAATCTCAGTGCATTGTTTCCCGGTTTGGAGAAAGTTGGATGCGTATGAGAGATGAATGGGGAGTTATGAATGGCCATGTTTTTTTTGTGATGAATGCAGACGTTATGTTTAGCAAGAAAAGCTAAGCGAGTGGTTGGAAAGAGGATAGGAGGAAATGTGACTTACCAATAGGTGGTGGGTCAAGAAGGGGCACAGTAGAACCAAAGAAACTGGCGCCGTCCGCAGCCGTCACTGGAGTGTTGAGGCTGTCGTCGATTTTTCCAAAGTGGTCACTCTGTTGACCCTCCTTCTCCTCCTTGTCAAGGGAGGAGGAGACGGTGGGGAGTTTCGGGGGACAGAAGATATCCCTTCTGGTAAGAGTGGGCGAGGTGGGTGGAGATGTGGCTGCTGGCGGTGAGAAGCACAGAAGACTTAGCGAGACACAAGGTAACACCCGGGACTTTTTCCGTTCAGGGACCTCCGGGTTAGATCCCGGGCTGGGGAAGTGACACAATGTCAACACGGGGTCTTCGATCATTCTCATATTGGACAACTTCTCTTCCTCTGTTCTTGAAGACGACTCCGACTCTGCTGAAGACAGAGAAATGGTAACGTCAACCGGACTCACCGGTGAACTCTGAGATGGCAATGGCTTATCCACAGTTTTAAACTAAAAGTTTTCCTGACTTCGCTTCACCTACATCTAATGCTTTAGTCTCAACCTTTTTTTTAAAAATCAACTTGCTCTAGCTCAAGTTCACGATAACAACCAACCGGAAACCGTCAGCAGAGTTCCTCCAATTCAGTTAGAACTTTCACTGACAGACTGATTGATCTCTTTCGTTCACCTTAATTCTCTCTTAATAATTCTCTTCTCTTATTAATTCATAACTTTTAAAATTGTTAATTACGTTCGTGTTCATCGCCGCTGTCAACACTTGGCTTTAACATTAACAAGTGGATTCAGTTCACCATTTGATAAGAGCTCCGACCCCTCTTCTCTATTATTTTTGCACGTCACCAACGATTCAACTGAACTCTTAGGACTTCCTCCGGAAATAGACTATTCTTGACGACTCAACAGCAACTCTCAATTAAGCGAAAGAGAGGAGCAACTGGAGTGAAAATATTATGCAAAGTCGCCACCACTACTGTACAACAGCTTTCCTCTCTTGCTTGTTGCTTCACAAGAGATTCAGAGAAGACGCTTCACAAAAGTCTCGTTGTTACTCGTGTCCTTTCCACCCAGTGAATGAGCCCAATGCACACCCGCCGTTCACTATATATACAGCGTTCTATTCCCTACTCACCACCACCAGCTTCGCTTCTCTCTAACGCTACTCCTGCTAGTATCGAGGAGCTGGTTTTTTACTCCACCGTTCTACTCCTCTCTCTCTCTCTCTCGCCAAGATACTTAACTTATTGCATGTACCTTGGACAATATAACTATGAGTCAACCGATTTCTCTCCCTACAATTTTTTAATCCCTTCCGAAAAAAGTTAACAAAATTCCTAGCTATTCTCCAGAGTTTAAGGAAAACTCGAATTTAAAAAAAATGATTACGACAGTTAATATGAAATAGCTTTGTTGTCAACGCTTTTTCAGTTGCACCAAATATACTTTGCTAATTTCCCTTTTCACGGTGAAGGAGAAAGTGCTAGAGACGTGTTGTGAATGCGAGGACTCGTTGCAAACTGACTGCTCCAAGCTCGACTCCACTACTAGATAAATTTTTATGAATGAACTCACCCCACCGTGAGCGTCTCCCAGGTCCCTGGAACCTTTCCCTCGGTTACTGCCAGTAGAGGGGATCATGACGTCAACAGCCGGTGACGTCTGGATTCTACTAGCCCAGCTTACAATTTTTTCTCTCTCCTTTCTCTTTCTCTCTCTCCCCAAATTTGGGTGTGATATACTAGAGTTATATGGAGAAAGCGGTGAAGCAGACATAGCTCATGCAACTATTTTCTTTCCCTACTTGATGCAGATATATCCGCATTTCCTCTACACTCTACCATCTCTTTGTCTCACATTCTCTTTCACGTTTGCAAAAACCTTGCGAAAAACTTTCCCCTTTTTTTACGACATGCAATATTCTTTATGGATGACTCAACTCTCATTGCAAATACTCTGGTTGATGAGAAGGCCTTTGGCGTTCTTTCTTTTATAGTGGTATGAAGCAAGTACAAGTTCATGGCTGGAATAGTCAAGAACAACCTAATGTTTACTTCCCTTTTACTTTCTCTCTAATAGAGATGAATAAGCAAGGAAGAAGTGTAAACATGTCGTCATGATGGAAGCTGATGTGTTCGATATATTCATAAATATAATAAGCGCGTATATGATTCCAACTGGTTTTATAGAATATTTATACTCTGAAATCCGTATAGGGATAGGGGATTGCAGATATCTATATAGTGATTAATGCTGGAAAATCCTAAAAGATTTTGTAATGCCTTGGAAGCCATACAAAAGAAGGATAAATTTTTGGATGAATTGCCACTTTGAAATATCTATAATCCAAGTGAAAGTAAAGAGGAAACGTATGAATGAAGTCAAAAGTAGATTAAATGAGGCATTTCCATGTTTACATTTTTGAAGCCTCTTAACTCGCTTTCAACTCGGAAGGTTTTATCAATAATAATGGTCAACACCGACCCAGTATCAAGTGGACAGGTCAGGACATATTTACACAAGGATCAAGTTCCCCTTTCATACTCACGTCTCCCGAGTGATTGCTTACGTAATTCTGAGCCACGTCGCGCAAACATCACCTATTTGTTATTTCCGTTTCTTTTTTCTTCCTACATGTCCGCCAAGTCCAGTCAATGAAGAGACAAGTGGCTACCACCCACTATAAACATTCAACCGTATACAATACTGAGAAAAGGGAAACACCGGTTGCTCTTTACGCAACACTTGGTCCAAAGTTCATGTACCATTTGGATGAGAGAAAGCGCACAAAAAAAATCATACGACAATAAAGAAAACTCATATTTTTGTTGCAATATTCGTGTGAAAATTTCGCATTCGTAAATGTGCAAACGCCACCAACGCGGGAGTTTGGGAAGCGTGATGCGTATAGAAAAAAAGATCACGTTACCGGGAACGAGGTACAAGTTTATTATCCAACTTTCCTTAGTATTAAATGGAAAATTCGGTTTCCACATGACACGCAGCATTTGTCATTCATTAGACGCACTCAACCATGTAGCATGAGGTGGGCTTGTGATTTGGAAAAGTTTATGTAATATTATATTGCGAAATGTTTTGATGGGCAATGAAAGGGAATTAAACAAAAATCTTTGTCTCTTTACAAGTATTCGAGAATCTTTCCGATGTGGCAACATAATTAGAGCGTTACATTACCTAATTAGTAATGGTTAATGGTGTTAATTACTCCAACTTTAATGAATTAAAACTCCCTCAAAAACTAGATAAACTAATCAAAATATTTACACAATAAATTCTTCCGAGGGAGTAAAGTTCAAACTTGAGTTGTGTAAAGTGTCCGAGTACACTTCCACAAGTACTTGTTGAAAGGCCTTCAAGTGCTGAGAAAATCCGAGCAGGTTGACATTTACAGAGTTTATAAAAACAAAAAGTTTGTTTGTCTCTACGTAGGAGTACTTCCTCCTTGTTGGTTTCCTCCCAAATTCCATTAATTGAAAGGACGAGAGAGAAAACGGAAGAGAAGAAATTGTTTTCAAGAACCCATTTCCCCACTCATCTACTAAAAAATATCTCTCTACTTTTGCTAGATTTACTGATATTATCACCAGATAAAGAAAACTTTTCCAGTAATGTAGATAAAGCGGTAGCAAATTTCCATTCCGCAAAAGGAAAGAGAAAAAAAACAAAATAGTTTTGTGTGTCACTCCTCTCCTCTTTCACTCTCCCACGCAGCCATTGAACTGCCTACAGGTATTAAAGAGGAAGCTCTGTTTCCCTCTAAACTCTGTTGTTTCATAGATGAAAATACTTTTCACTCTAAGAAGAGCTTTGGTGAGAAAAGGAAATTCATAAAGTGTGGGGAAAGTTGCCCTTTCACAACTACTAATATTCATTTCGACTTATCAAAATTTTTTGAAACTGGCTTGACACAGGATATCCTCTGTCCCTGACATTTCTCCAATCCAATTTCGTACGACATGTGCAATTTTTTTTTCGTAAATTCAAAGATTCATGAGGTGTTGTTGAGGTAAAGGAGAATTTTTTTCCATCCTCTTGGTAAAAACATACCCAACAGGTTGCTCTTTAGCTGAACTAAACTAAACTCCATAATAACTTCGTGGACACCCCGAATTACTTTAGCGGATGAGGAAACCGGAGTGGAAGGAGATGGGAAAATCGGTTTTGGACTAAATAATTTAAAACTTTGTGCGGGTGGATAATATGATGAAATGGGGAGGAAGTGTGGAGCGGAAATTGCAAACTAGTACCTTTTACTTTTCCTGAGAAATATCCCATTAAAATGGCATTTGAAAGTAGTGTAGAAAAAATATTTTTAAATTATTAAAGAGAATTTTTAGGAGGATCAGTTTTCATAGACTTATGATGATAAATGCTTTATGTATTACCTGTATATGCAAAAGAGATTAGACAAAGTCATTATAAAATTGCAGGAGTATTAGTGGTCCTCCGCCCACGCGAGTAATGCATAAATGCCAAGTCTTACAGTTGATGTTTTGATGGGAGCCAGGACAGGAAGAGAACCTTTCATAACGTTTGACCTTCATAATTTATAATGGAGTGGTATGGTTTTATAGAGCTACTTATTTATTAGATTATTTTCTCAAATGCTACTAAAACACTGGCACTTTTCATCTCGCTATAGTTTTAAACATTTTCATTTTTTAAAGAGTCTAATCAAGTTTTAATTATCTCATTAATTCTCTCATAAAAAAGATTAATTTTATAACAATTCGATAAAGATATAAGTATAATGGGGCATTATAGTACTGTGAGGAGACGTCGATGACGGTCACCACCTTCCTAAGTCTACCCAGCAACTGAGAAGATTTCCCTAAATGTAATATGCTCATACGTTGCCCAACTGCTATGCATTATTAAGGAGAGACGTACAGGTAAGAAAGATTTGAGTAGATACAACTGCATGTTGAGTAGTGTTCAGGTGCATATGACACAATTGCCTCTTCTCATCCAACTAGTAAAGAATCCATCTCTGCAATATCCTATTACTTGAGACTGTTGATGATTGTGTTAGATGAGAGAGGTTTAAACGCTGACGATAGTGGTTTTGCTCGCATCCCATATAGAAAACTGCTGTTCTTGAACTTGGCCATATAAGGCAGGACGAGGAGTACCGAGGCTCACCGACGAGATTACGTCAGCTCTGTGAATAAAATTCGGAACCTCGAACCAAACCGAATGGTAATCTCTGAAAGGTAACAAGGAAAAAACGCGAGCCATCCACAAAATCCATTCTAGAAGCAATTCTCCTCTCACTATTGCACAAGAGATGTGAGAGCAAACAACGGAGATCTTTAAACGTGATGATTTTTTTCTTATTTAAAAACAATTTTACAAAATGGAAAGAGAGAAGGAAACCACATGCGAGAAGAATGTGGCTTAAAAGTAATGTCATGGCTGTAAAAGTTTATATAAACTTGGCCCTAACAAAGTTATCTCTGTCGCATGCCAACATGATAATAAAGGAACTGTAAAGCAATCACATCTCATCTTCCTTCCCATTCATTAGATACCTTTAATAGGGGAAACAATAGGAAATTATTGGAACAATAGTAAGCCACTCTAATTAACAACGGTTGACAATGGTAAATATCGAGTACAAAAGGGATTCCCATAAAGGGCATATGGAAAGGGCATTGTTGGCTTAATTTGAGGACAATGATAGTATAGAAATGTGGTGCAAAGCTAATAATAAAATATTTA
Source organism: Rambutsinella grinnellia (assembly GCA_027743725.1). NCBI lineage: Eukaryota > Metazoa > Arthropoda > Collembola > Entomobryomorpha > Entomobryidae > Rambutsinella > Rambutsinella grinnellia. Next base: position 37,818 of record JAHZMU010000692.1, on the reverse strand, counting down.
GTTGATGAAGAAGAGCAAATTGTTTCAGAGACTAATCAACCTTGAATTTGCTTTAAAAAAAAGCGATATGACTGGAGCCAACAAGATTTTCGAGCTCACTGACACACATAAATCATCCCAAGTGATTATTACCTGAATGATCTAATTCCCCCCATGAGCTACGAAGACGTGCTTCCCCTCAAGGACTAGAAAACTTGAGGAAATTTGTGGCAGACTCCAGACCGTTGAGTGATGATGTCATGAGGAGAGTAGCCATATAATAAAAATCCTTTTGCAGATATTCACGATATATTCAAGTCGATCTATTAAACAAGTTGGAGCAAGGTAGAGCAAGGTGCTGTGCTTAGTTCAAGAGTTGAACAAACGATATATTTTTCCATCTTGTGAGTAAGAGATGGAACAAGGTCGGCAATTAAATATGCGCATACAGTTACAGTAGCAGGAAGGAGTTAAAAGGGATGCGAATAAAATTCCAAGTTTGAGGTAGAGCTCAAGGCATGATTTGCCTGTGGGATGATGAGCTCACCCACACACTGTCACCTTAATAGACTTCGTCACCAAGAGCTACTGCAAGAAAATATGATTGTTTCGTGGCTTTTGAAAGAAAGAATTTGAGTAGAGATGGTGACCACTTGAGTGAAAGAGAGCGACTCCAAGTTCATAATGGTTCATGGAGTATTCAGAGATTTGAGAGTCATTCCACCACAGCAATTTGTTAGGGGCTCCTCAGGTATCTTGTAAATCATCTATAAAAGGGAATACATATAAAGGAGCAGTGACAACAAAGAATGGGACTTTTCTCTAATGATGACCAAGCGCTAGCACGTTTACTCCGAAGGGGAACAAAAGGAACAACTTCATTTTCTACACAAGCCTTACAACTATTTATTTTCAATCTGATAGGGAAACTGTCAAATGGAGGCTTTTATGGCTTCATTTTGACATTAACTGCGACAGTAGTGGAGAGTGTCAAATCCTTGATGGAACGAGAAGGAGAACGGGATGAACTCATTCTATCCTAATCGGAGGAGAAAATCACTAGCACAAACTTTGTTGGCAAAGTTACCAAAAAAGAATGAATGAACTGCGAATCTAGATCGATCCGTATGGCCTTGTGGAGAGCGAGGTTTTTAAGAAAAATATAAATGTCATTGTAAAACCGCTTCCTGTGGTCGATCCTCTACTGATATGCACAGTTCGGGAAAAACTCTAAAATTTCACATAAACTTTACGACAAAAATCGTTCCTTCCACAAATCATTTTCCTCCCAACTTTTTCAAATTGACCATTCAAGTTTACGGACATCATTACCCTCTTATATTTGAACTTTAACGCGATGCTAAAGATTAATTAATTTTATTACATTTCCCATTCCAATTTTTCTCTAATTGCTTCAGGCTTAAAAAATCTTCGAGATTAGATAGACTTTGATTATGTGAAGTTTGACATAAGTTTCCCAACAAATTACGATTCCTTCCTTGAGGACATTTATTATATATGGGAGCAATGCCGTCAACAAAAAGTTTATGATGATAGGTTGTAATAATAGTGATCTGCCTCTCCTCGACCCTTTCACTTCACCATTCCAATTTTCCAGTAGATAAAAGAATGACTCTCGATGAAAAAATCATCTCCCTTCACCCATCCTTATGATAAAGACGTGTTCAATAAACCTGCTCACGGCTACCAGAAAAAAATGTATTTACTTTTCGTGAAAAATTAAATCAGATTTCGATCTTGTAAAAAAATCTACAGCTTTTTACTGCGAAATCTTTTCCTAATTAATTGACAAGCTAATTTCTTCATTAATGTCAAATCCTGATTATGACGATGGTTTCCTTTCGTCTCTAATTAAGACTGCATTTTCTCAGTTTGTTGACCCAAAAAGAGATTTTAAAAATCTGATTCAATAATTTAATTATTTCACGGATGATGTTTGCATTTAACGCAAGTCACGAATTTACTCTTTTCTCCAGAGCCTTAAGCAATGAAATGGTTTTTTATGGAGAAAGACCATAATAATATATTAATGTCATAATAACAATTTCTTTCATGATTGTAATCATATCAAATATCATAAAGTTTGAGTGTCCCATCATCACCATTACCACACCCAAATCATTACCATCATTCGAGTGAAAAGGTCAAGCTCATTAAACCTTTGTTGTATGAATATTAACTTTACACTTTAATGTAAATAATGAAATGAAGTGAAGTGAAAACGTGATAAAAATTTCGCAACTTGCTCAGGAAATTATTATTTTTTAATGATCGATTTTTTTTTTTCGGTAATCGTATCTGGACAAGTTAAGGTGGACATAGTTTTTTGTACAAAGATTTTGGTGAATTCGATCAGGTTTACGTCAGAAAATCTTATTTGCAACTTAATAGGACCAAATCTCTTCCTGTTTTCCCCACTAAATTTAATGAATCTAATAAAATATCAGTTTCTTCGTGTAAATTTCAATTTCCAGCCATATGCCATTTTTTCCCACATTCCAGGAGATCCTTGAATCATTACGAGTATAAATATTGACTAATGCATAATACGTAAATGAGGCTGAGCATTTTTTTTCTTGCTCTTGAGGTGAACACGAGCCAAAAACTCATGAATGACTAAGCTCTTATATTTAGGGAATTTCGAATCTTTCTTTGCGTGTATAATGTTAGGGTTACGCAGATTGTCTTAAGAAGAATTTGGAATTCGCACAAACCTATCTTGCTTGCATTATCTATTCCAATAATATTCTTTGTTAGTGACATTTCTATCGAGAGTGAAAGTCAAGATAGCATTTTCCAAAGAGAGAGAAACAAAAAATTCTCCATTTTTTCCTCACAACCACCACAGTTATCATAAGTCTTCATAAAGATCTGGGAAATGAAAATGATTTTATGTGATTTCTGTCTCTCGCAAGCCCCATTTACACAAATTTATCCTATAAAGCTATAACAAGCATAGTTTACGGGATTTAATTGTGTAGAGCTCATCTCATTCGATGTTAGCGTGAAGACGTTCATAGATGGATTATGTGTAAGCATTTGTGTTAGAATAGCACAAAGATCCTTCCTGTATCTTGTACGATGATATGGTGACGATCACATCTAAAAACATTAATTCCGTCATCGTCCCCATCATCTCTGTATTTCAGCTCATCAGTACACACATAGGGGAAGAAAAGGCGCCTTTTCCACCAAAATACTTTTGCGAATCATCATCAGCCTATTTTTAGCACATTTTCGCCCACCCAATATGGTTGCTATTTTTTCGCTCTAAAATTAGTCCCCCTCTATTTATACGCCGGTGTAAGAGAGAGAGAGAGAGTCTGAAGCACGTGGATTCTCAAAGCTTATAGCATTACACTGCCTTTAAACCGGATATAGGTTCTTAGCAAGATGACGTCGTATTCTCATCGTCTACTATGAAACTAGAGAATAGCTTGGTAAACATTAGGGAAAAGATTTTCTAACGATACAATGTTGATATGCTTGGGAATCATACTGCCATTCAAATCTATTTCTCGGGGCAATTCAGATCGCTGCTGTAATAATGTCTGCGAATGAGTGTCATCAGAGCTATTTCTTTGTCAGACTCTTTTTCATTCACTGCATTTCTTTTCCATTTGTCAAAGGAAACACTGATGTCAACTAGCTTTACGCAATAATGGCATTGTCATCATTTCACCGAGATCATCACCTTCACCACTCTCTACCTTAATAATCTACTATCTTGAACTTGATTGCCAAAAGAATCGCTTTGTCTCTTTTTCTTCAAATGTGTGCAATGCCGTGGAACATTTCATGGCGTTCCTACGCTTTGTTTACTTCTCGAAAGAATTCATTTCATACAAAACGATAAAAGTTGCGAGTTTTGTTGCTACAAATCTTAAATGCAAAAATGTAGGAGGAAGATAACCCAAAAAACCATTAGCTTTAGATGGAAATTGATTTCAAACAGGAGACACTTTAAAAGTTGTAAACTTTAAATTGTCAAAGTTGAATATAATTTTCTTGGTGTGATATGATTAGGCCATTAGAATCCCATATTTTCCCAGATGAGCTAATCAAAAACTGATTCTCTATTTGATAGAGAAAGGTGAGACGTAAACAGCTATCGTATGATATAATCAGTTTTTCTCAGTAGTCGAGATCCTCTCCCATCATCATAAATTTTGAGGAGCGGTAGGTGAACAATGTACAAAACAACCACCTACACACTCCTATCAACCAAGAGGATCACCAAAATTTAAGTATCTAGTCTGGAAGTATCGAAGCTTTTAAGCTTTTCAAATATTTAATTCAATCTAATAAAAAAAATGTAAAAAATTGAGACTAAATTATTTATTTGTAAGTAATATATTTCCCTAAATTGTGATACTAATGGGCAGTCAGATTGTTTTACTCTAGAAAAACATTTACGTATCTCCAAGCAAATATTATGAAGAAACAGTGCGTGGGAAAGGTCTGAAAAACACTCGATTCTCGATGAAAGTCTCAGTGAAAGTGGTTAGGCGGTTATGCGAGTGAACTTCACCCGAATCTGACAATCAAATTTCTTTCACTTGACATTTTCCCAGCTCCCACACGGGTGCTAAAGAGGAAGTAAAACGTCAAGTGCAAGTTTGCGGTCGAGGAATAAACGTGTTTCCATTTCCCCACCCATTTTTCGCTACTTGTTTGTATGGAATCGTGTTAAAAGTGGTATTAAAATGCACTTTTAGTACCAGAGCGAGAGTCGGTGAGACGGACGCCCACGCTTAAAATGACACTTGGGAGAGTGTACAAACATTAGTGGCCGTAATGCAGAGCATACTCAACTTCCAATTATACATCAAGGCTTTCATAGTTTTTTTTTCTTTCTTACAAACAAGCCATATAAACGCCTACACTTAATACTAGACATTTCGTCAGCCGGTCAACTCAGCATTGAACACTAGGCCAGTCTCATGTCCTCGCACAATTTATCACTCAAAATGAACACGCAAGTCATTGACTTGGAAAAATACTAATTAATCAGATTGCATACTATGCTAGATAAAAAAAATCTTTAAAGCGATCCAACACAATTATGTTGACGTCTAATAGATGTATTTTGAGTTTAAAAACTTTCTCCTTTTCCTCTCTCCTGACGTTACTTTTATTTTTACCAGACCAAAGACTTCCATTTCCCCTAACTGATATTGTTTTCCTCTGAAGCGAACGTAAGAGCTCTCATCTCTGACATAAATAGCGTCATCCGATTGTCAACATCGGGTGGAGAGCTTTCCCACTTGTTCCAACCAAATCACTCTTATTCCCCGGAAAGCTTTGGCAATTAGAGAAAAATAGCCTAATCCGGGATAAATATTTTTCTCCTTTGAACACAAACATGTAAGAACCGTCAAGGGTTTTTATTTCGGGAATGGGAGAATAGAGAAACATCCTCCTCTTTTCTCCGTAATTAATAGAGGTAAAAAAAACGTCAGCACAATCCCTATTTTTATATTTTCACCATCTCATTTACATAAAAAAAAGATCTGGATGACGTGCACAGGTGGGCAAGCCATTTGTCTCCGTTTCAAACGGAGAATTATTCCGATGACGGCGATCAATGAGAGTATTTAGTGATTGTACGTCAGAAATAGACTATATAAGAATCCTTCTCTTTCAAACCAATAATAATAATACTTTTCCCTACTATTTATGTCTCATAACCCCGGATAGCTTTTCAAATGGACACGATTGAATGACAGTTGTCCATTTGAGATGAGAGGAGCATCCGTTCTTTTCACAAATTCCTACCATTTCTATATGCTAGTCAAGAACAACCTTGAAGTATTCCATTTAGGAGAAAATACCCGCAAAAAAATTATGTCATAAGCGATTTTCTTATCAAAATAATATTTAAATCTATCTTTCATTTTTACACATTGCCATCGATATCAATTACCTGAATGATGAAAAGATTTTTACTTACCTAATATTAAAGCCTTTTACAACCTGTGCTGACAGACATGTTGCCATCCGTGAGTGAATGGAGACTGTGAAAAGAGAAACATATTATTTTAGAGTTTACCTTTTTGAATTCGTACAGTTTTTATCAACACGATTACAGCATATTTTCTTTAGAGGAAAGTAGAAGTAGAGTAGTTTTTATACTGTATCGAGCATTTGTGCACAACAGGTGGACTCATCCAGCCTGTGATTCCATGTGGAACCATCCTCTCGTGACTTTCAATTAGCTATAGCCCTAAAAGCCCCTTTTGTTTTCTCAAGTGTCAACTCAACAAAACTACTGGTGGAAAGCCCGAATGAACAATTATAATGAGCTCATGCCGTTTCCAAAGTGTACACTTATTTCGCAACGTCATCACAACCTTTTCCCTCCTAATAAATCACAACTCTCAAGAGTTTAATTGTCATCGTGTATTTTTAAGTTGAGAGAGGGAGAGAAAAATTAAGCATTTCAAATGTCAACTAAAAATGTAGGGGATGCGGGAAGAAGATTGCTGCCATATGCCAAGAAACTGAAACGATATGAACTTGATCTTTAAAAAAAAGAAATTCTCTTTCATTCATACCTGTTTGGTTGTTCATTGAGCTCCGTTTTCGGAAACTCGTAAGTTGTTGCACATTTTGTCTTGAAATGAAAAGAGTGTAGAGATTTGCCAGAGTTGAAACTTCTTCTTACTATCAGTTTACCATCACATTATCCATGGCAAGGCATAAGACCATATTTTGTGATTGTGCGTGGGTGGCTCACATTCTCTTCCCTTCCAATAACTGCCAGATTAGCATGAGACAGTGTGTTTGGGGAAGAACGAGACAATTACCTTTCCCTTTCGCTCATAAATGAAAATATATTTTGTCAAATTTGAGACGACGCGACAATGATTCGTTTTGCAAATTATTTTTCAATATTGAAATAATAATATTTGTTCGATATCCTCTCTCTCTTCATTATTGCCTATCCAGTTCATCGGAGAATAAATGGATTAAGATGAGAGTCTTCCCTGCCGTTCTTCTAATCCAGTTTGGTCATCCCCTCGACAAAAAGGTATTGAGCACTCGACAGGACAAGGAGACAAAAAACCATCTTCCAACAATGGCTCACCGTAGATGGACGGATTGTAATAATAATAATAACAATAATGCTGAGAAGAAACCAGGAAGGAGAGAGAAAAGGATGAAGAGGTGTGTTTCTCTCGAACTTCCTTCACATCATAATGATATAGAAGGTGGTCGTCATCCTCAGCTTAAAAGAAGGAAAGGATGAGTTTTTTTTTCTCTCATGTAAAAATTGAACTTGGAAAGAGAGCATTTAAAAGACATGTTATGTAACAATGGAATATTATAAGATGGAAAAAGTCTCAACCTATCGGACAGAGATTGTAGAGTTGTAAAGGAAAAAACAGGAGTAAAGTAGGAACGATCCTTATTCAGTCAAAGAGCCACCCACCCACACATCAATATCAACTTTTTGCCTTTTTCGTAAACCTAAAAAACTGTCGGTTGATGGGAGCTTGCTGGAATATGCATATTCATTATGAAAGAAAAGGAGGAATAGAGAAATATCTTTGAGCTTTTAGAGATACTGACACGTGATGGGATATATGAACAGACAAGTCAACCGGGTAGAAAGATTTGCTCCAGGTTTGCCAATGGATATAATTGCTGGACAAGTGTAAATTTTACCCTACAACCTTCTCATGAAGTATCTATTAAAATGGAAAATATTTGCTATTTATAATTCAATATTTAAATGCTTACATGTCGTTATGTCAATCTCAAACATTTCACCATTCTTTTGTGATGAGTGTTTCCTGCACTGGGAGCAAATGTGAAATACTCGTCACAACACAGAGATGGATTAAACGCACGGCCAATCCGTCAATTATTTTTTGATCAAAGTGAAATATTAGGTTCAACGGGTTCGGACTCAAAGCATTGTTCTTTTTAATCCAAACAGCTCACTTTGTCACCACCGGAACCAGAAAAAAACTCGAGCTAGATTTCCCCACTCAGTTCGGAAACGAGTCAATTAACTCATACTTTTATAAACACATTTTTTCAAATCCCATTTGTTTTATCCACTTGAAGGATATCACAAAAATATTTTGTCCGCTTAATAACTAATTGTCAAGTTGTGCAAAAACCGTTTTCATAATACTTCTATTAAAGCTCAATAAAGACTTTGAAGACACTTTGTCCAAGCCAACTTCCCGGAACTATTCTACAGAGTCAAGTAGTCCCTTTTCCGTAGGAAAGAACCTTTCCTTTTCATCCCTCTTATCCCACACCACTCATCTACCATTCCAGAGTAGTCAACAGGTTGCACTATCTCTCTTTTCCCCGCAAAGTCACTTTTTCTCTTTAGAGGAAACCGTAAACTGCCCCACGGCGACACTGGAAGAGTTCGAAAGACAATGTACAAGACCACAAGACTAAGTCAATTGTTAATTGTTTTGAAACTTTTTAATCTTTTGTACTTTATAAAAACTTTTTCTAACTTTTCTACTAATGTTGAATGTTTCTCTTGAAAAAAGAATGTTTTAATTAAACAAATTCACTACACAAATCTTCACTCGCTCCCTCTCACCACTCATCTCCACTCCGTACAAGCAACTGATGGGATGTATGAATGGTGAAAGGTGATTTAGATGTGTCGGCTGTGCTCTCTTCCTTATGAATGCGAGAGGATCTCTTACTACTTCTTACTACTTGATCAGGTTTTTTTTTCTCTTCTTTTGCTCTCTCTGTCTCTCTTTGCTCTCTTATAGAAAAGATAATGATGTTTCATCAAATGCTACAGTTTCGCATTACCTAGATTAAAAATCAAAGGGAAAATCACTAAAGCTCGTAACAACTATTTAAGAGGTGAACTTGAGCAACCCTAGATCATTCACACATGAGCCGAGATGCGTTTCAAGGCAGAGTTGATAAATGCCAGAGTTTTACGGATAATTAGTTGGATTCATAGAAATGTTGGAAACATTCAGGGATTTTTGGAATTCGAGAGTTTTTAAATGGAATATTTATTATTTCAAGAGAAAAATATTGTCGTAATGACATCCAAACTAATTCAGCAAAGTTTAACCTCGATTCTTGTTTTGAATAAAGAGTTAAATGAATTGAGCTAATTGGAAATAAATTTGCGATAAAAAAATAGCACAGAAAAATTTCAGGAGAAACAGCTCAACACAGACTCCAGTTTGTGAAAAATTAAATGTCAAGATAAACAACGTGATCTATTTTGGTGGAAAGTTGAGCAAAAAAAGTTTTTAATTAAAAAAGAAAAATTGAACAAATCAAAAAAAATTATAAAAAGAATTGGCAAATAATTAAATTTAAATTGTTAAATATCTCATTTCTTACACATTCCAACACGCAATGTATAACGGAAGTAACTGGCACTATTTTCTTAGCACACGCACAAGAGAAACGATGAGCTATTTGGGAGAGATGTGAGTGAGACTGTTCCACTCTGCCTCTTTCCTCCACACTGTGACTGACTCTTTCCTAATCGTCTCGGAGAAGAAGACCGTATTCAAATATCACTAAGCTAATACTTCTCCCAACTTCATCATGTGGTTCCCAACTAATCTTATAGATTGAGAAATGTGTGTAATCTCATCTCCATCAACTCCGAGAAACGTCACAAGGAGAAACGCGCTCGCATAATCGGGAAATGTGTGAAATGGTTAGAAAAAGTGGAAAATTACTTTCACATCAGCACTTCTATGACTTTAATCAGTAGAACAATCCCTAGCTCGGAATCCCAGATCCATTCCAAACCAACTGAGAAGCCTCCACACCTCACCTGTCCACTTTTATAGGATGGTGGAAAAGGAGGGAAAAAACGAGCGTGGGCTTCTTTGCGTAACGCGTTGCGATGTCAATGAAACTCATTATGAGATGGACAAGTAAAGAGTGACCATGTTATATAAATTATTTTTGTAGGTTACGTGCGTTCACATAAAAAATATTTCTTTACGAGTAATCGGAAAATGTTTATTTTTAGATCATCTCTCTATCATATTCGAACCACTTGTCAACAAATGAAATCATCCATGACGAAAATTGGAAATAAATATTTTACATAATTCTTGAACTAGATAGCAGGTGTGAGAGAAAAGTTAATTTTGATGATGTTTCACTGAAATCAGAGGATGAGCAAGGTAGTCGAAAATGCACTTTTACCCAGACTCTCAGTATTTTTAGTATTTTCATGACATGATTTCTTCTTGGCTCTCTTCTAACTTTCTTACTTAGCTTATTTAGGAATGACCTTTGTAAGAATAAATCAAAAGAATCGAATTCGATGATCTAATCCAAACGGTATGTTCAATTTTTACCTACTTTTTCACCCTAAAAAATTAATACAATTTGTCAAAGTTTGATGAGATATTTGGTAAAAAAAAGTGGTTCATTTCATGAGAGTTGAAAAGTTAAAAGATTAAATCACATCATCGCACTTTCACTCATCATTTTAATTTTAGAACAAAGAGCCTGGCAAAGGTTAAAAGGACGATGGTTCAACAAAACTTAATGTCATTAAAAAAAAGTTTTTTTTGCAATACCAATTTTGCACTCAGAGATTCTTCCGGTTGAGAAGTCTACGTCAACATGATGGTTATAAATCAACAACAAAATTATCAATCATTACTCCCATTAATTCCAATCAACAATAATGACTAACGAATATAATATTTTTCGCAAAAAGAAGAGAATTTATATTATTTTCCAGAACCGGAAAGTGATATTGGCAAATCAAATAACAAACAGGGTCGCTAACGACCTTTATTTGGGATGCTCAAGGATCTTGGTTGAAGAAAGGAGGATTATGTCATAGCCACGAATAACCCAACTCATTCATTCCCAATAGGAGAGAGAAAAAAACACGCTAATCTCGTTTGTGGGCGAGAAAACATAGTAATTTTTTTTATCGAGATTGAGAATCCAAGTGGCTTACTGCTTTCTCCAAGTCACTTTAGTGATTATTAGATATCTATTGAGTATTCAAGATTCGTACTTTTAATGTTATTTCCTTCCTTTAATAGGGAAGATGAGAGTTTTTTTTTGTAGGGGCCCACCTTCACAATTATATTTTTTCTAGCTAAACCGCCCATTCATGAGAGGAAGAGGCCGAAACAGGTTTATCAAAGGAGAGGAGAAAAACAACGTTATTTGATGGTCATGCTCATCATTATCGTTACTCATTCATTGAATTCCAAAACTTTGACATTTTTTCAAGCTATTTATTGGAATTGCTAATGCTCGATTTATAACGACATCATTATGGAAAATTATGGGGGGAAATGTGAACGATTTAGAGGATTTGTGTGGACAAAGGTGGTGGCCAATTGGGAGATCAAGGTGAGAATAAAATAGGCAATATTAAAGTAGCCAAAGTGAGAAGTATTTTAATAGCCTGAAAAATATAAAAAGGATGAGAATGTAGTGATGTTATCAGGTAAATGGAGTCATGATTTAATAAAGAAAGTCCTTCTTGTGAGGCTGATTCTGTTGACAGGACTAGAGCTCCATGTTCTCTTTCAGGGGGACACCCAAAAGACCCAATTATCTCTCGACAAAATGAAAACAAGCTATCCCATCAGGCAGTGATCATCTGCTGAGAGAGCGGACATAAATATGCACACACGACATTATGAGATCATCACCAAGGGTGAAACTTACAAGAGAGGATTATTTAAGCACAGGTAGAAGAGAAAAAAGACGAAGTTGTGTGGTCGCAATTTTGTTGTATTTTTGGCGTGAGCGAAGAGTATAAAAAGTAGGCAAAGATCTCATCACTACTCACCTTTTACACGGTTTAAATGTGATGAATCGGAAGTGAACAAGTGGCAGACGCATGAGGTTTGGAGATATTGCGGCATCGGCTCGATTGTCACTGTGAGAATTCTTTTGTCTTTTGGAGTTTAGAAGTGGTCATGATTATTATGATTATGATTATTATGATGAGGGTGATTATTAGCCGGAGAAGAAGCGAAAAGGGTTGTAGCGGGGCTAGATGAGAAATCATTAGGAGGCTCCATGTGATCCGAGTTGATGTGGGCTGACCGGTGGTGAACTTCTTCCGAGTTGCCAAATCTCGCCAATTTTTCCTTACAGAATGTATTATTTTTGGGCATTATTATAAGAATATGTTTTAAACGTCTGAGAGAAGAAAGATATGACGCCCACAAAGAAACTTTGTTGAGAGGAGAATATACGCGTGGGCAGTAAAAGTAGCCTTCGCCATATAAGGCCCGAATGGGTGGACTTGCCGAGGCTTAGCAATATGTACAGAGACAGAGGAATCGGAGAGGAGAGTACGCATATTATTAATATTATTATTACTCTACTTACTTCACGAAAAAATTCTACATCTTATCCACACTTTATACTCTCTACAATCTTACATTGTATGGGGGAGAGGGAGGGAGAGAAAAAAATTGATGCATTCTTCAAGTTATAGGGAAATGCCGAATTGAAGTTTGGAGATGAAGCTTCTACCGGTCAGCTTGTCCATCACTAAATTTGGATTCTTCTTTAGTGGGAATGTTAGGAGAGAAGAAAAAAGTGGAATATTAAGCGAGAGTATTTACAAGACAAGCTAAGTGTTCCCACACGAATGCATTTTTTTTATATAAAAGGCAATGCGAAAAATGTAATGCGGCGGGACTCTTTAATGGAACAGAAAGCGGGAGCTTGTCAAAACAATTGGAATAAATGGGGAAGGTGATGGAGGGCGAGCGAAAGTGTAATCTAATTAGAGAGTTTTAAAGCTTCAGTTCATCCAGAGGGCAACAAGTGGCGGGGAAAATGTATTGGGTTCAAGAGCCTGGACATTATGTCCAGCAGATGGTTTAACCTTGCATAAATTTTCACTGAAGGGTTTACTTAATTACTATTAATTTTGAAGAGGTGTGATGGAGTTGTGAGAAAATTTTGGAAATAAATACTATTTTGAATATTGATACAATTGGGTTGTTAACACAAGTGCGAAAACCGCGCAACAAAAAGCTTTTCATTATCATCAAAGGACATTATTAACATCTATCTAGGTAGAAATCTTGAGAGGGCACATGCTCCATGAAATTCACAAAAGTTTTGTGGTGAGACGCATCGAAATCTTTTTCTCTCTCTGAGGGAAACAAAGTTCTCAAGAGTGAAGAGGGACACACGACAAAACATGCTCATTTTATTGTGCTCGCGCATTGTTAAGAGTTTTTACAAGGGAAGAAGGTCTTATCTCTTGAGAAGACATGTGCTCCATTCACTCGAGAGAGAATGTGAAGAGCCACAAGTTTTTTAGCTTGTTGCATTGTCCTCAACATTTCCTGCCTCTCTCTTCAAACGGCAAATTGGGAATAAGATGAAGTTGGTGATGTGATGTTAGCATGTTTGTGTAACTGCAACCTGCACACCCAAATGACCGTTTTTGGAGAAAACCTAATTAAAATAATACCGTAAAAAGATGACTCATGCTCAAGAATACTCGGGGAGGTTTTGTTGTTGGTGGCGACAGGGAAATTTGGGATTTATAGAATGTAAAACGTTCCATTTCAAACACTTCATTCTCCAGAGATAGAGGAATGAATTGGTTCAAAAAATTAAAATCAAATTGGAAGAATAATACGAGATGAAAATTTTGTTTTGATTTGAACATTTTTTGAGACATTATCATGACGACTCTCGTGAGCAGTCAGCCTCGCCCCAGACATCCATCATTGTCATCGTATTGTATTTGACTTCAATTAACCCCGGTTGATACTTTGACACAGAGTTTGGCTTAAAAGCTCTAAGAAGAAAGAGAATTTCATCTCTGAATTTCATTCTTGAAATTACGCATGGCCCACCTCATCTGTCAAAGAAATATGTCCGAGATGAAAGTGAATTAGGTAGGGACAAAAAGGGAAGTGTGATTGGAGGAGAAAAATTGCAGGTTTTTTGCTAACGCCAAAAATTCTTAGGCTTTGACATGGAATTATTCAATACCTTAAATTTGCCAATGATACCGTTTAATTATATTTAGAAAAAGATTAAGACAGGTGATGTCTGATGGAAACAATTGGTGAAAACACCTCCGCATAAATAGACAGGTGTTGTAAGTGCCACCTTAAAATGTCAAATTTACGTACGAGCTTCCCAATAATTTTAATGCGTAAATGCTCCCAGACGTGGTGAAAATACGTCATCAGATTCCTTCTACTTAACGCATTTGGAGCACTTTAATTAGAAAATTTATGCCTCAAAGTATGTGCATAATACCCACCTGGGATTCCATTGACGTCTTAAGAATATGTAGCAGGTTTATTCTCTCTATAATCCACAAGAAAGTTTTTTTTTTTGAAAGGTCGTTGAAAACAAAAGTTTTGCTAGTGATGAAACGTTATTCATAAACGAAGCTAATTTTATCAACACTTTTCTTACTTTCACCTGTTTACGTCTTGACAAAGTCGTCATTCCAAAAAGTTTCAATTTGGGAAAAGATTTTCTCCGAAAGTCGGGAAAGTTAGAGAAAGTTTTAAGTGACGTGTGATGCTATTGAGAGAAATATTTTAAAACGTTTTTTTAAAATTAACTTTCCCCAAATAAATGAAGGTCATATTTATTATCTATCTTTTAGGTTGACCTAGAGAAAAAGTTTTGAAGAAATTGTATTGTAAATTTTCAAGGTAAATTAAATATATTTGTAGCGCAATGCCCCACAAGCTTCATATAGAAAAATATTTTACACTGACATTTTTCTCCAAATAATTAAATTGCTCCTGGACTTTTTCCGAAAAGTCACGTCTCCAACTTTATATCTGCCACTTATGTGTAATTAAATTTCTTAATTTATCGTCAAATCATCTCGCTCTCGCTTCAAAAATGGCATTCTTTTGATATATGTGTTATTCTTCGGATGTGATAGGGAGATAAGAAATCTCTGTATTCAATCAGCTCTCTCTATGAGTGAGAAAAAAATAAGTGGTGTTTTGACATCCACAAAATATATATTTTCTCAACAAGAGTAAAGTGCCAATAAAGGGGTTTGGTATGATGAAAGCTCTTTTTTTTGCGACCGTGACCGGTACTTTTGGCTCAGGGGCTCCTGGTCTTACTGACCATTTACGTATAGCTTATCATTATTAATCGCTCACACAACTCCCCATTCATTCCTTAGACTACCACAGAGAGTGGATTGAATTTCATTCATTTTTACAGTCTCGTCGTAAGAGAGACAGAGAGAAAAAAGGTAGTTATTCCCATTTCGCTCATTTTATTACACTTTGATATATTAGCTATTAAAAGGAGACTAAAGCGGATACGCATAGACCAAAAACGGCCAGTGAAAATGATGGTGGCCACGATGAATATGAATATGGAGTAAATAGAAAAAAAATTCAAATCAAATTTGTAATGCTCCTAAAAGCTCTTATTACGTATGGGATTAAAGAGAAAAAATATGCGTAGGCTCATCTCTCTCTCCTCATCATTATCAGAAACAATAGGAAATTTTTGCATTCATGAATATGAATATCAAAGTAGGGGGAAAGCTACAATTCCTTTTGGTCATTGGGCATGATGGAGTAGCGTCATTGGATGTTAATTTCGCTGATGATCTTATACTTTTGCGTTACCACACCCTTCACACATTGTCTTAGCTGGACTATCATTTCACTAATTTTCTCCCTGAATTTCTATTGTATCGTTTCATATTAAGATGATAGTTTTCACATCAATAGAACAAAGGAAGGGTAGAAATTAGCTTTTATCCACGTTGATTCGGATTAAATACAAATAAATTAAGATGGATTGAAGACAATCACCTCGAGAGAAAAATAATTGAGAGTTTTCTAGATTTTCTTCAAAAAATCTAATTCAAAAATAGATTTTTAATCGGTTAATGAAAGTCTATCATAGTTTGATTTTCAAATCATATCATCTTCTTCAAGAAAGTTTGGAGATGAACACAAAACTTGTGAAAACTCTTGGATGTAATAACGATAGAGAAAGAAAATGGGAGAAATTGATAACAAAATGGAATTAGATTTTTGGTTTTCATCCTTCTTTTGCATTACGAATCATTTGATTCCGGTTGAAGGGGGCGAGGAGGCTACTTAAGCTAATCTAGTAGGAAGTTCACTTAGAAAAAATTAGCCGGGATAGCCCAATTAAGGTTACAGGTAATTGGAATAAGTAAACATGTTTCCATTTTAATTTAAACTCTACTTGAAGCGTGCTTGAAGACGTAGTCAAGGATAAAAATAAACGAGTGTTTCATTTAAAAATAACTTGTTTCGCTTGAAAATTCTCATTGGAAAGTTTTCCTTGACGTAGAAAGGATAACGTCAAAAAGAGAGAAAGTTTTTGAAAACAGTTTAAGTACGACACGAGCCCACAATAAGTAGGAAATAACGAGTTAAAATCATTTAATTATTATTCTCATTGACATTCCATCCCACGTGAACTTGAGATTGAAGAAATGCTACGCAGGTTGCCACCTATAAAAATAGAAGTGTGATCAGACGTCATATGAAATGTTTTTCATTGTCGTCACTTTCACCAAAAACGAAGTTTTCTCCCATTTCATCTCCTTTCTAGACGCTAATTTTGGAGGAAACAATTACATAATAATGATGTTATAAAGCTAATTGACTTACATGTGTTGAGTAACTTGTATTTCCTCCTTGTTTTCTTGTGCTCAAGGCCGTCCTAATCAGTTTTAAGGAGAAAATCGAGATCACCGGGAAGACTTATGACGCGTGATGAAAAAGCTATTTATAAAACTTGTGCTTTCTTCATTCTACAAAGTAAAAATTATTTTCAGAAACTTGAAAAAAGAACAGCAAGAAAATGTCTAATAAACTATTTTGTTACTTTGACGCAACTTCTCGCAGACCAAAGAATCGCTTCTTACGACAAAGGAAATGAATTAGTCAACAATTACTTTCACTTCAGAGAAGCTAAAGATTTACTCTACCGACTTTTAATCTGCCGGAAATAAAGCCTAGGTCAATACTTTGTGTTCGATAACTGACTAGAAGCGGAATTGATTTGAAGACATTTGTCGTAAACGACAAAGACAAACGACTCCTTTTAACTCAAACCTGTTTTTAGCACTTTACCCCTCCTACGCTTCATGTCTTAATTACACGTAGAATTAATTACCCTTCAAACTGACATCGTTATCGACACAAAGTTTCGTGTTTGATTCTCCCAAATTGATTCAATTAAGATCAAATTTCAATTGATAAGAATCAATCTGACGGTTGTAACCTGTTAGCAATGTGCAGGTTTTATTCTTAAGGAATTTATAAGTGGTCTAAACTACTATCATTTTAATGATCACATCGTTTTCATATAAAAAAACCCTTTCATCACCCACATTTTCCACTATTGCCAATTGGACAAAAGTCTTTAATTATTTTAAAAGAAGCTTATCCTTCCCTTGTCTTTATAATCGCTTGAAAATCCACCAAATGCCTTCTCCGAAATAAGCCACTGAAGACATCTACTGATAGTTTTCTTGATTTATAGAAAGGTTCATGTGGCTCACGTACAAGTCTTGGTAGCAAAAGTAGAGGGCAAACATCGCTTGATTAAACAACTCAAGTCTAATTGAATAACAGCAAGACTCATACTTTGATAATCAAGTTATTTCTAAGGAATTTCGATTCTTTTTGTATAGATGGTTCGAAAATCACAAGAAAAATACATTAATTAATGCCAATAAATGATTAAGTGACGTATCTGACGAGAAGAAAAGGCGCATTTTGCATACAAAAAATAATTCCACGAATTCTCCAGCAAAGTTGAAACCTATCATTTATGAAACTCGCGAATAGTTCGAGTTACATACGTCATAAAAATGCATGGAATTGTGCTCTTAGCAATCTTTTGGCGTAATAAATTCAGAATTCAGGTTGAGGTAGTATCCAATATGATAATTAAAAATTGCAAGTGTTTACTCACAGCATCATTCCACGCATGATTTTGCAGAACGTGACAGGTTTTTCGACTCATCTCCAAACTGGACAAGTTTTTGCGCAATTCTTCATCTGAACTCTGTACATCAATATCAATCAGTTTATGGTCAGTTGCTTTTTGGAGTTGGATAAAGAAAGATTTTGTGTAGAGATTGAAAACTTGATAAAATTCAGATTACAAGCCCGACTCTGTCTGAAATTGTATTTATATAGAATTTGACAGTCATTTGGTTCCCTAAAGATAAATAAGTTATGATTTTTGTTTAATAATTCATTTATTTTCAGCTTTCTCAAAGATGGAGACACGAGTCCAAGTTGGATACATTGTTTTACTACAAGTAATTGCTTGTATGTCGCAATCAAAAATTGTGAATAATGGTGGGAGTCAAAGACCCGATCCAAGATTGGGTTTGATTGCTACTCAACTCGGTAAAATGGATTTAATTATTCGACTTACGACTCGACAAATATGACAACTTTTATGAATTTAAGGGCTAAATCCCGTTGCTGGATATACGGAACCTGGTAGTGCGCCTGCAACCGGCTTTTCCACTCACATAGTAAATAACGAAGGAGGTGGAAGTAGTAACTGTCAATGCCTTCCACCTCCAAAATGCCAGGCTTATAAAGGAGATGGAAAGTTACCCTCGGATGGTAGTGGCCTTTACGGAGGAGGAAAGCCTGGACACAATCCTCCCACGGATGGTTCTGGCCTTTTGGATTTACGAATTGTTAATAGGGTAAGAAAAAGCTCTTAATTCATTTTAATGTCAACTATAATGTTATGCTTTTGTAGCCTCCAGGCCAAGGTGGAGTTCAATGTACCAATGGACAAGTGTACTGCTGTGGTCCGCAAGTAACGAAACCAGTCGAATCAAGCCCTGAATATCAAGGACAAGGAGGATCCGTTGGTTATGCTAATTGTGGGTCGAGAAGCTTAATAGAAGTAGCAGGAAGACAGTTGCAGTACGGAGATGTAAGATGGCACGCTACTTTAATCACTTCTTGGAAATTAATAGACTGCTTCTTTCTAGGCGAAATTCGGCGCATACCCATGGATGGCAGTTATACTTGGCACTGAAAACAATTATGTTGGTGCAGGCGCCTTAATATCCCCATATTTCGTGCTAACTGCTGCCCACAAGCTAAAATCATGGAGGTATTTAAGATTAACTTTAAAGTTGAAGGTAAACTTTAAACTTTTATTGAATTATTCATAGACCAAACGTAAGTATGAAGGTTAGATTTGGCGAGTGGGACGCGAAAGACGACAACGAGCCATACAAGAACGTCGAGATCCCCATCGAAAAGGTTATTGTCCACCCCCGCTTCAACTCCCAAAACCTGGAGAATGACATAGCTCTAATCAAACTCTCGAGCCCGATTGACACAAAACGTTACCCTCATATTAAATCAGTTTGTTTGCCAGAGAAGGGCTCTTTACACACTGGGAAACGGTGTTGGGTCGCGGGCTTCGGGAAAGATGCTTTTGGTGGGGGTCGCCACTCATACATTATGAAAGAAGTCGATCTTCCCATCCTAGATGGGAAGGATTGCGAAAGGAGATTTAGGACTACAAGACTTGGAAGCAATTTCTACCTAAATCAGCAAAGCTTCCTTTGCGCAGGTGGGGAGGAGGGGAAAGATGCCTGTACTGGAGATGGAGGTTCTCCTCTCGTATGTAATTTGGGGAAATGGGGAGGCTGGCAAGTAGTTGGTTTGGTTGCGTGGGGGGTCGGCTGCGCCGATTATGGCATCCCAGGTGCTTATGTAAACGTTCCAAACTATTTGGACTGGATTAATCAAGAAGTTTACAAGTATTAGACCCACCATTCATTTTGCATACAGTATTATTTATTCTAATTAGATATTACCAACCATTTTATATCTAAAGAAATATCAGCTACATTCAATTCCAATTAAATATCCACATTTATCTTCTATAAAGTAATTCGAATTACAATAACCTACTTATTCTTAGAAATAAACATTAAACTTCTTCTAGATAACTTATCCAATAAAGTTTGTTTTAAATAAATTAACGCATTTTTACCACCTCTTGGAAGTGAGCTTGTTATTAATTAAGCCTTAGCAATTATTCATCATATCCAATCATATCCAAAGTAATAATTACACATATGTATAAAATAAATTAAACTATGATTTGATTATTTACCCCAAAAAGTATTTACCAAAGCCAAAAGGAGGACAAGAATAGCTAAAATTATAGTTAAAAGAATTATAAATAGGTAAGTGAGGAAATCAAGTGAAAAGCAAAGCTATTTCTAAGAATAAATATCTTATTTTATTATATTTTGTAACTTAAGCTATTTTAATTATTCAAACAAATCATTCCATCTTCTCCCGTTTGGCTGGTGACGCCTCTTCATCTTCACCCGAGCACATCTGTCGTTTCCATAGCTGAGAAGCAGTTAAAGCTTCAGCTCCCAATTCCCCAACAGATTCATTAAAGTTCGTAAAGAGGAAGGCCTCATCCTCCCAGCATTTAAGCAAGTCATCAAAAGACGGTGTTGAAATCTCGTGGGGAGAAGACGCCTCCTGTTTTACTTCTTGCTTGACTTCTTGCTTAATCTCTTGCTTCTCCTCACCATCCAAAACATGATCAGGGCCAATCGTCGCAGATATAAATGTCTGAGCAGGTTCACTTTCCTCAACGACCCAAAAGAACTCATCATTCTGTGAAGATGTCGCGCCCCTCCTTAAGATTCGTGGTTTGGCCAACTCATTCAAATTATTCCTTCTTGCCGGATAAACCTTCTTGAATAGCATCAAACCCTTTTTGATCTGCAAGAGCCGAGCTTCCCTCACACTCAGATTTTGTTTAGGTGGTGGCTCCACCTTCGGCTTAGATTTTGACTCCCGGATCCGATTCAACCTTTGGGTAACCTCTTCCTGCGACATTCCACGCAATTTTTGAACCAAATTCTCCTTGCAACGTTTCGCCTCCCATGGAGTAAGCTTTACCTTTGTTGTAAGAATGAAATGTTCCGTTTCAAATATAGTTGTCTCCTCCTCCGCAGCCGGCTCTGACTCCACAATTGCTTCAACAGCTGCTACGCCTCCATCAGCCCCAACTAAAACTAAAGAAATAATAGCCATTTTACAACCTATTCATCAATTTACTACTCCGAAAAATTTACCTTCGTTCTCTTTCTCCTGTTCATTCACCACAACTGCCACCGGCTCCGGTTCCGGACATTCAACAACCTCCTCAGCAAACAAAGGCTGAGTTCCACCTCCACCAATTTGCATAGCTTCAAACAATGCTGGAATATGCGGCTGATCATTCTCCCTCGAAAGTCCTTTGATCTGCTCCAAAACCTCTTCCCCATCAACTTGTCTGATGACATCTTCAATATCATCGAATATCTCATTGTTGTGTATCGCTTCCTGCTATTATTAACAATTAATTACACATCCCCTATTAAACCTTACATTTTATTTACCTGTCTCAAATACTCATCGTCTTCCCCATCATATGGCATATTATTATTCTCAGTGTTGAAGAACCATTTACATAATTCCCCAGAGTCGTATGGAAGACTCCAATCCGTCTCCGCCCCGATGTTCGAGTCCATCACTCGCTGCAACACATGCGGATCATTGATAAACGGATTTTCATCTGTCACAGGAGGGAAGTCCTCCGCAGTTAATTCCCTCCTCTCATCCGACTCCTTCTCCATTTCTCTTCAAAACTTAAATACTTGCAAAGAAATAAAGATTAGTTAATCGATCAGAGCAAATTCAACCAAGTCTACGCCCTCTCCTCCCAAAAATTATTATGATTTCAAGAGAAACTCTTTTCAAACTGACCTCAACCGAGACAATAGAAGCTTTTCACGAGAAACCCGAATGACAAAAGATAATTAAAGAACAATGCGTCCTAAATACAATTGATTGCAATTACAACAAAAATGTTTGCTTTTTTTGAATTCCAACCAATTCCTCTCTCTCTCTCTCTCTTTAACCTTCCTCCTAAAGTCTCAAAACTTAACTCTGATTTAAAATTAAATATGTAATCTCGTCCCCAAAAACAAATGACTTACATCACTCTTTTTTCTCTTCGCCAAAATAGTCATGAAAATTAATTACATTGATTTTCAGCTTTAATCACATTTTCCGCTTAATTACTCCAATTCAGAGGGAAATAATTGCTGATTTTATAGCGCCGTTGAGAAATTTTTTCTATTATTTTACTAATGACATATGACCCAGCTTACGTTTCTCCCGTTTCATTGGCTGAATTGGGTGGAAAAATTGCTTTTCGTGGTCATCCTGCAATTGCTTACGTGGCTTAAGCTTTGTTCTTCAATCACACCCTCCCATAAATTATAATATGCGTCATTTTACATAAAATATTTCATAATTTTATAATTAAACTTAAATTAGTCATTATATTTTATTAAGTTATTTAATTTATTTATTAAATTATGAGTCATGAACGTTCTCGTTATGCCCCTTAACAATTTTATCGATTCGTCATCCTCCTCCCTTGACTCCCACGCAGTCCCTTTAATACCCTTTTGCAAATTCATCCCTTTTCAACAATAAACTGAGATGGATTTATCCTTATCAGGTAAACACCTGTTGGCCCAGAAATCAGGATCAAAGTGCATAGGCCAAGAAGCTTTGTCTTTCCATAACAAGCGTAGTAAAATATTTTAATATTTAGAAAGGAAAAGGACAAAACCTTCCACCTAAAACCTTTCGCTCAAGAGCTTTGGAGAAAGCTACTTCTATAAAAATCCTAGACTAAAGCTCACCACCTGCCAGTCAACTTGCTTCATGGAAGCGAGCTTCGTGTCCTACAATTTCTAGAAAGAGTGTCTCAGCCCATCCACCTCATTCGGTACAAACCAATCGCACTTTTTTTTAAAGGGGATAACAAAGTTAGAAAAGAAAAAGGGAAAAAAGCAAATAGTAAAAAGGCTAGAAAGTGAAGCCTTCCTCTCTGCTTGTTTCACTCAAAATCTTAAATCAATTCAAATCTGAAAGTAATTTAGTCTTTTCCCCTTTCATTTGCGTCTTTCTCGCATCGTTTCCTGGAAAGAGTTCAGGAATATTTCCTAAATAAATTGGGGGAAAGTGAAATTTCATTATTCAAGTATTCAATTGTGGTCCCAAGTGTTTGTTGGGAGAAGCAAATTTTCATCTAAAATTTCATCTAACCACCCTCAATTCAAAATATCATTAGCTTCATCCATTTCAACTTTTAAAGAACAATAGCATCCAACTTCAAAATCGTAAGTCCAAATTTAATATGAACCTTCATTAATTTTAAATAGCATCAAAAGAATTGGCCCTGGAATATCTTTATCGTTTAGCATATCATTTCTCTAATCCTAATTCCATTATGAATTTTTAATATGAAAAAACGGACGGTTGCGTCCACTTGATCCGATTTCTTTCCGGAGATACCCATTCGTCGTGACATGTGTGGGGGAGAAGCACGCAACCACTTGCAATTTCCTGTGACGAGTTTCCCCTCGCGTGTATTCCTAATAGCATGACCATCTCATCTCCATTTATGGGCATAATAATTTAAGAAATACTTTCGGCGAATCAATCACAAGTTTTATTGCTTATACAAGATTGTTTGGCGTAGCGTAGTAAAGCATTTTATTAATTCCTCAAAATAATATATTCCCAGGCATGAATCCACGACATGACATAACCTTCCATGACTTCAAAATCAGGGATTAGTAACCTTTCGAAATTTGAATTAGCTGTAAAAACATTTTGTAGATTTAAAATGACATCTTCCTAATTAATTTCGTGAGATTGCAATTTCATTTAGTAAAATTGCCCATTAAAATTTTTCCTCTTTGATGCGGATGAGATTTCGTAAGCATATCTTCTCTTGTAATAATATATCTTAATAAACAAGGCATGAATTATTCTATTTATAATTTATACAAGGGCAACTAGTTGAGAGTTCTCCCTTTGATTTAATTAACATTCATTGTAATTTGCTACTTGTTTTATGTAAACCAGATACCTTCCAACTTGAAACATTTCAGTTGTAATCATAAAAACGGTGAAAGTATAGTTAGAACCGGATTGGATTACATGGGGCAAGCTGATGTATATTTTCTGCTTATGCAACAGTTCAGTTGGGTTCAGTGGAAAACCTGTATTAGCCTAAAAAGAGTTCTTTACCTTGCCAATTCCTTTTTCATAACCCAATTCATTAGAATTTTCAAGTATTTCCATTTAACGATAAATTTATAAAGTTTATTCACCCGAAGCAAGATTATCTAAACTAAATAATTATAGTAAAGGGATGGCAGTGTTTTTGATAAACTTTTGTCTCTAGTAAATGAGCTTCCATTAGGATATTACTATAACTTTTTCAAGCTCTTTTTTTCGCATGATATCTGCATAATTCCAATCCGATTCATTCTCCCGTACTTGAGTTGATTTGACACAGTTGTGAATTCTCACGGGAAATGTTTTCAGGTGTGATGGCTTCTATAAGTTCGCTTTTTATGCTTTTATGAAACCGCCATTATTTCTTGGAAACTTGGGTCAAAAATTCTTCGCAGTTCATCTGCTTGCAACGAGATGAATTTTAAAAGTTAACATCAAAATGAACACTTGACGTATGTCCCATTCTCTGACGTAATCGTTTCCAACGGCTAATAAGAGGATGTGGGAAAATCGATGCTAAATTACGAAATTATTTCATTCTTAATGAAAACACTTGCCCAAAACATTCTGTTATTATTTCAAATAGAATTGCTTCTTATAAAAAGCCCATTGATCTCTCGAACCTCATGGAAATCGTACAAGTGATCCCTTTCAACTCTGTTATTCTCAATACATTTCAATATCGAAAAAAAACATTACAATTAATAGAATCTCTCTCACTTGCTATGCTTCTTTAACCTTTCTTTTGGGTGTTTACTCGAGTGTAAAAGTGGTGTTGGTTTACTCATGTGAAAATGGATTACTTTCTCCTTACAAGAGGTGTATCAAAAGATTAAGATGGAATTATCCTTTTAGTAAAGTAGACACACGACATGTCTTCAAAGACAATCATTACAAATGATTCTCATCTTTCACAGCTACCTCCTCTTTACGAAATAATTGAGCTTACATATTTGCGGGGATAAAACCACAAGCAATTTATATTTCAATTTCGATGGAAATAACGCTCCTCTTAACCTACTGATCTTAGGAATAAATTACGACCTCGCAAACAACTTGTTTATCATCTCTCACAATTTACTAAAGTAAATAGTATTGAACCTTTTAGTTTCACGCTTAAACAACTTCACCCACTACGAACATCTATTTACTTTTCGAATTCAATTCGACATTGGTAGATTTATGGGAAGGATAATATCCGCTGGAGTGTCCGGTGAAAAGAGAATGTCGTAATTTCTTTATAAAAAAAAGCGTCAACGAATTTCGCGGTGTGCCCCACAAATTCTCTTTCAAGGGGAATGCTTCAATTAAACAAAACTTTTTAGACAAAAGCTTAAAATGACATAATTTCTTTTATTCCTAATAAAATAGCAAGGTCACTGTTATTCTAAACGTAATCGTAAACTTATATGAAAACGTTGTTTCCTCGAAATGGATAAAAAAATGTGATTTAAAAAGTGATAAGCTTCTCTGCAAGATGACAAGCCAGGATGATAGTACACCGAAATTGATTTCTATACTTAATGCGAGGATGAAATATCACACATCGTTGAGCACACAAGGAATCCATTTTATGTTTCAGTCTACCCCTGATGATGTTGTTGAGTGGAAATAAACAGTATTTAATTGGATGCTTTTACTGCCCAGCTTTCAAGTAGTCAAAAATCCCCATTAAAACGGAATGGGTGGATGTATAGCCGAGAGTAATAAATTTGAATATCGGGATGATGAACAGACTGGATTGCATAATAAATTATTTCACATAGAGGGTGAGTAGCTTAACACGCAAAGATGATGGCACAACAGAGACCATCAAAGTACCTGCATTACTCGAGCAAAGACATAAGTTGTGATTGGGATTGTCGTCATTTCACCCATTCAACGTCTCTTCTTTTCTCTCATATCTTCACCAACTTTTCCCCTCGAATTAGTTAACGTCAATAGTTGCCCTTATATTCTGCTTGTCCTCATTCCACGTCCTTTTACCCACTCGAAACTCTCTCGCTTTTTGGTCATCTTTATTTAACCCACTCGCCTTAAGGCAGTTTGTTTTGCCGAGTTGTTTATTGTTTTGGTTGGGTTGGATTTGCGAATATGAAATGGAGTGAAAATTTCAGAAACGAAATGGGTTAGGAAGGGTCGCGTTGGATGGTGCTTGCCTAGGGAAAATTCATAAACATTTTTCTACTTTTCTTACCAAACTAGTGGTTATGCTGTTGCAAAGTTGAAACAAACTCACGCAAAGATCATCACGACCACGACCGTTCTTGGGCTAGCTAGACCGAAAAGCTAAGGCTTTAGTAGTCTGGGATTGATGAGCTATTTATGTGGATTTTATAAAGTACCAGGAAGTAATATAATGGCTGCGTAGGACAAAACAAAATGTTTCTCTTTATCATAACGAATATAAATGGGATGAGTGGGAGGGAATATTTTTTAAACAATTTACAATTGAAACCATCTACTTATGAGATGGATAGTGCGATAAATAAAATAAGAATTAATCATTTACTTTCAACTCTCATTTCAGATAGGGCTTTTCACTCAAGAATGCTTTTACTATTTTTAAAATGTGCATAAATCTTTTATAAATATTTGTTTCCATCGTAAAAAAGCAACTACCCAAAACATTCTACTTCCGCAATACGACTGAAAAAACAGCTTTTGTCCCATGCACTGCGTTGCTGAAATGCGTTGCTTTTGCAAGCAAAAAGCTCTTTTCTAAAAGAGCTTAAATATTTTAAGGAAATCTCTTCTCTAAACCACTGGGATCCTAATTCTCTGATTCATTTCCGACTATCCGACTCTGATGTCACTGGACCAGCAGAACTGTAACATTTGGACAAGTGGGATTGCTGACTTCCTGAATAAACCAAAGAGTTTTGAACTATTTCCGTCACTTGCGGAATACCTGTTGTGATACAGTCGCAAAATAGTTTCCACTTTTGTATCCCACACGATAGGGGTGATGACGTCTAAAAGCCATTATGATTACTAAAAAAATATTATTCCTTATCTTCAGGGTTGAATGGATGCTTTGTTATAGTCATAACAAATTTTCTCTTACAAATTAATAACACATTTTAACCGAATAACCTTCTTTTACCGAATGCTTCCTCTGCTACTGTGGTCAATAGTGGTCGATTAATTACGAAATGAAGAAATTATACATGAAATTCAATAGGACATGGTTTTGATTGTGTGGATTGTGGAAAGCTTTGGAAAATAGTTCATTTAGTTGTTCTTGGAATGCTTGCCATACACTAACATTGAAAATGAATTAGGGAAATCCTCCTACCAAAATGTTAGTTTTGAATGAATTTCTAAATAATTTATTTTTCCTATGCAGTTCTAGGTTTCTGGGTGGATTGACAAGTAGGTGTGAATTTGATTGAATATCTTGGGAGGAGATTAGGAGCTTTTAGAAAGAAAATTACAAATTGGCTCATTAAAATTCCAAAAAGGACAGCGTTTCTTATTATTTGCAAGTTTGATATCTGACGAGGGACACAGAATGAGTGTGAATACGGCAGCTTGTTGGATGCTCATAATTGTTACGATTGCCTCAGTTAATGGAAAGCCAGTTAACATGTAAGTCTGAAAAGTGATATTTCATTGTGCCCCAAGAAGAGACTGGAAAGAGAGTTGTTTGCGAGACTGATTGATTCCCTTTGTTCCAGGATGCGAACTCAGAAAAGGCAGTCGGACCAAAGAGTAGCTGAACTGGAGACACTACTGGCGCTCCAAAAGTACGGATCCCGTCACCACTTTCTCCGTGCCCACTCTGCCGAAGGGGGTGGTGGTGGAGGGGGCCCATTCTCTGCTGCTTATGGGATTATCGATTTTAATAAAATGTATGCTTTTACCTTCTCTTTTACAATAACTTAAAACTTGCTTCCTCCTACGTGAAAAACCAAAGCGGTTTACTTGTTCCAACAAGTTTCTCTATAAGCTACCATTTCATAGGCGAATGGGAAATAATTAATGCTTTTTTAAACGAAGCAGGTACACATTTTCTAATTACTAAAGTGATCCCTCCTTCCATTCATGATTGGAAATGACCAAAAGCTAAAAACTTTATAGGATTTTGTCCAAAACTTTTTCGAAATGGCTTATTGATAACATTGACTATGCGTTTCTTGGAAAAAGAAACTAATTAAACTCTGTTAATCCCCAAATCATCTAAATGTAAATGATAAGATGAAAGGATTATAGATACGTAGGTTGAAGGGAATATCAACTAGCCCCTTTGAGCAAGGAAAGACGACAGAGAAACTGTCCTCTTTCTAATGTTATGGATATGTAATGCATGAACAAAGTAAAAACCTGATGTAGGCGTTGTCACCACTTTAAAATGTTGATCTTAACCTTTCTTAATCTATATTCAGTGGAAGGAAAAAGAAATCATCCTCGTCCCAACTGCCGGAAATCAACGATTGGCTACTTTCCTCACTTGCGTCAAGACCATCACGGCTCCTCACTCCCTCCACTGATATGACAAGGTTCCGAAGCCACAATAGCTGGAGCGCCCAACCACTCGACCTGATCCCAACGGATGACACGGCCAACTTGGAGGGTAACTTGGAGAAATGAAAGTGACACGAGTCAGAGGGAACAGACAAAATAATGGTGACAACTCTTATTAAATCTGACCATCACATTCTCCAACTGAGGAATACAGTGATACGAAAGACATCAGCGAGGACTTATCACTGATCAATTAGACAAATAGGGAGAGGATGCCAATACTGTAGATAACCATTAGCAAACCTAAAATAATAGTATACTTAATATTAACAGAAAACCTGAGATTAGCTTATAATTATTTGTGGAACAGGAATCGAGAAAGTAGATATTTTTAACCATGCAGGTCAGCTTAATAATGCGTGCATAGATTATGTAGCGATGCAAAGTTTAATTTAACTTTCAATTTTAGATCTAGATCCGATTAAATAGAATGATATTTTCTTTCTAAAAGAGGATATGGATGTGATGCCTATCTTGTGTATTATGGAACGATGTGAATTTAAATTGTAGAAAAATATAATAAATGTGTTTGTATATTCCCTAATAATAACTAATGAAACGTAGCGGCATAGCAGCAAAATCAAAATAGAATGCAGGAAAAGAATTAAGAGAAACAATCAGTTTATAGGTTTCCCACATATTAAACTTTTTATTCAAAAAACGATGAAGATGATAAAAATCTCTGGAGAAGATTACACGTTTTCTAAAACAGGTGGTTCATAACCGTCAGCCTTCTCCACCTTCTCTCCAGTCTCACCCTCACCAGTTCCTGCCTTGCCGCCTCCATCCCCGTGCATTTCCATAAGCTTAGATAAGTCGAATCGTGGTTTCTTAAGAACTTTTACCTGCAATTATAGTAAAAAATTATTGAATTAGTCATAATGTATATTATAACATAAAAAATCTAAACAATTAAGCTTCAATAAAAGATAGGACATACTTTACGAATGTGCACATCATGAAGTGGGTAGATTCCACGGCACGCATTTTCCACTTCCTTGGCATAAGAGTCAGCGATTAGCTTCCTAACAACCTCCTTCATGTCGTTCTGAGAGATGTCCTTGCTGATCTTATCAACCATGGTCTTGCGAATGGATTTCACCTGATTTCAAATTTAAAAAAAAATCATTTCAGAACTTTCCCAGAAATACAAAAATTCATAAACTTTTAATTAACAATCTCATACCTGTGTATGCTGAGCATAGCACGTTTTCCTCTTGGACTTATCATCCTTCTGAGTGTAGCCAATGCAGAAGACACGGAGCAAGTAACCATCAGTGGTCTTGACGTCCATGTTAGCTTCGATCAAAGTCTGCCACTTCTTCACCATTGAACGGAGCTTATCCGTTGTCAAAGTCATGCCGTGGAAGTTGGTCAAGACGTTGCGACCCTGCACGTCTTCAGCAATCAGTTTGAACTTACGGAACGACCTCTCAGCATCATTGTCGCTTTGAAGATCAGCAATGGAAACCTCAAACACGCGACCCTTCAGACCCTCGGAAGCGATTTCTACAAGCCACAAACAAAACAAGCAATGAGCACACTCTCCCCTCCACTTATCCACACAAGTAATCGCTCAAAGTAATCGCCAAAAAAACTTACTTGTTCCTTGAGTCCTGTTCACAAGAGTTTTCCCAACATCACGCACCTTGAAGATGGATGGCGCCTTGACATCATACCAGTCCTTACGGGTGAATGGATCCACACTGTTAACAAAAACAAAGTCTAATTATCACACACCCTTCAACCACTCCATCTCCAATCCCAACCACGTCATCTGTCAACTTTCTCTTAAAAAATCACCATTTCTCCCCCTCCCCCTTTTAACCAATCTCCATCCTAACCTAATTACTTCCAAAACTAAACTCTCTCTCTAACTATCCATTCAACAATTAACTTCCACCATAATTTTCCCTCCTTAAAAAATCTTCTCAATTTTTACCTCTCAAAAAACTTTAAAAAATCACTAAAAAATCAAAACTTACATCTTCTTCTTGACACCCTTCTTACCCCCCTTACTCAAGCCCTTATTCTTACCCACCGCCATCACACACAATTAAATTCAATTAAATTTAATCACTTTCAAAAAAAAAACTTTGACAAAATTAGGCCGGAGCCGAAGCTGCTATTGAGCAGAGGAAAGAAGAGGAATGAGATGGACACAGCATCAAAAAAGCATTGCTCTGCACTCAAGCTCACGAGCATGCATCCTATCCATTCACACACTGTTCAATCCACACCGGCCACTTTTCAAAACTTCCCATCCATTCTCCACCTAGTTTACATATCAACCGGTAGATGGCCACCACGCACATTGTTTATTCTCCCGTCTCGTATAAAAAGTATGTGGTAAATTTGTTCCACTTAGCCCCAAATAAAGGCGCGATTGTGGACTACACGGTTGAATAAGATGAAGTGAAAGAGATCGAGATCGGAGAGAGAAAAAGTTGGAGTTGGATTCGGAGATTTTTGGAGTTGGTGAGATTTTTTTGTGATTGTTGGAGTTTTTTAATCATTAATCGTGATTGAGATTAATTAGGTATGGTTTTGGGATGGAACCTTTGAAATGGTATCAGGCACATTTGGATGACGAAGGTTTAATTCAGCCGTGGGTTATTCTTGTGTGGGCGTCTTATTTGTTGACTGTTGGGTTCGTTGGTTTTTGGGTTCTTTTGGCGTTGCATTGGTGTCAGGTTGGTTGGGGTCGTAGTTTTTGTTGGGGAGGGCATGAGAAATGAGTTGATGTTGAAGGGATTGGTGTAGATTGGTTTTTAAAGATTTTTTTGGGGTTTTTCAGAGGGGACGGGATCGTTTGGAAAATAACACTTGGTGAAGGAGGAGGATATCGGGAGGGGAGAGGAATTGGTTATTTGGTAGGTTTTGATTGATTACGCACGATGTCGGATTGTGAGTCCACCACCACCACCTTGAAAAATGAGTCGGATGAGGAGTACGAAGAGACTTTGCCAGACTACAGTGCAGAGGGGATGGATGCACTTGGTGGGGTCGAAATTGATTTTGGGTAAGTTAATGGTTATTTTTATGGTTGGTGGTTGTATTTTGATGATTTGTAATCAATGCAGGAAATTGTTAAGTGGGCAAACTGTGGAATTGAATATCGACCGCCCTGAGATCGTTCAGACGGAAGGGGCCAAGAGGTCTCAATCGATGCGGAAGAGGTTGATTGCAAATGCGTTAACTTGGGAAAAGATGAAGCATGATCATTTGGAGGGAATTGAGAGGAAAGATACGATGGAGGAAATGTTTGTTTATGAGGAGATTGAGATTTTAATGGATAATTTAAGGGAGGATGGATCAATTAAGAAGTTGGTAAGTTTTTTTTGTGAAGCATTTCGTTGGGGTTTCTGTTTATTCTGTCGTGAATGATTAAATCATTATGATTGTTTTTTGAAACTAGTTGGTCAGGCCAGGTACCGGGCGGCGTGTGAAAGCAGGTGACGTAGTTAGTGTTCACTTCATTCTCTCTGCAGAGGACTTGTTGGACGAACTGGTTGATAGCACTTACGAGAGAAATCTTCCAATTCAGTACCACGTGGGAAATGGAGAATGTATTGAGGTTATGGACGTTGGACTTCAAACTATGCGAGTCGGGGAGATATCCAAGTTTCTTGGCAATCCTGAAGTGGCATACGGCAGGTTGGGGATTCCCAGTGAGAATTTGGAGGATGGATATCTTGTCCCTCCTGGTGAGTATGGCAGTGTAATTTTAGTTTGATCTGTAGTAATGTGAACACTCTTTAATTAATTTATTGCTTGTATTTAGACACTCGTGTGCTTGTCCAGATTGAAGTCATCAATGTCTATGCAGAAAAGACGGATGACATTCTAAGCCTGACTTCTGCTCAAAGGGCTGATATCCCTGTTCTGGAGCTTATTGAAAAGGTGAAACGAGTGAAGCAAATGGGAAACACTGCTTACGGAGATGGCAAGTATGAGGAAGCGCATAGTCTGTAAGTATCATTCGGTTCATAGTTTGATAGTTTTTTTTACTATACACAATTTTGTTTGCCCGGTAAAGTGTGAGCTTTAATAATATTTATCTCTGAACAGGTACTACAACGTATACGACTGCTTGTACGATATGAGTCCATCCACAAAGGAGGAAGCGGATGCTTGGCGTGACTTGCGTTACTCCATTTGTTGCAATCTCGGCTTGACAAATTTAAGGCTGCAAAAGTACGGTCGTGCATTACGCTTTTCCAGAGACATTTTGACTATGAAGAATCTATCCAAGATTAAACTTTCCAAGCCGAAATATATGTAAGGAATGATACGAAATTTAAATTTTACTTTTCATAAAAGGCATTTGTGTGATATGGAAAATTGTGCTTTTCTTTTGCAGTATGGCGAAGGCTCATTTTGCGCTGGGAGACTATGAAGAGGCTTATAAATTCGCCAAGGATGCAGCTGATTACAGTGAGGACGCTCATGTCAAAGATTTGTTGTCAAAGGTAAATATACGTGAACAGCAACTTTGAAACGATGTATTAACTATGTATAAATGAATAGTGAAGCCGATAGTAACTTTTTATTTAATACATTTTAGATTGAGAGGAAACTCAAGGAAAATAAATCCAAGGACAAGCAGCTCTTCCAACGGATGATGGGGAAAGGAACGACTGATGATCAGAAAATGCAAGGCAGTCAAAGTGACAAGAAAGGTGATGCTGTAACCGACAAGTTCAAAAATCTTAAGCTTTAGCAGGTTTCTCAGCCTCATGTTGATTATACGCTTTATTACATTAATTAAATTTTGAATTAACGAGTTTTTGGATCAAGGTCGAGTCGAGATTATTTTTAAGTTTTAAGATTTTGTTTTCGTTATGGGGCCAAGCTGTGTGTAAATTAAATTAGGCTAAATACTTGCCAATAGTGCTATTGAGTGTGCTATTTTCTAACAATCCTTTTTGGATACCTCCGCAAGACTGCTAACCTTGAGCCTTATTAATTAATTTTGTTTAATTTTAATGATTTGATGTAACTTTGGGAGTCTCAGTACTTTACGATGTCGAGAATGTTGATTGATTGAATTGGTGGTATGAATGAATTGTAAGCTGATGTGGTAATGAATCTATATAAGTGAAACTTTCCATGGTCTCAGGGTCGAATCAAAAGAGTACGTATGGTGAGGGTTGATTCGTTGTTCCTACTTTTTTCTAGAGATTTTATTATATTTCTTACATAATATATTACACTATATACAAGATGGTGAAGTCTGTACAAAATGAAATGTTGGTGTTTTTGATATCAATAAAGGCTATTCACAATCACGATTTTGTCTCTCGTCACCCATATTACTAATTTTTGTCACCACTAAATGTTTTGATTCGCACTCTTTCCATCGATGTAGTACACTCTCAACCTGTAATATTCACTATCAAGCCATTGCGCCAATTCCGGATGTTTGGCAGTCCACCATTCGGCAGATTTTGGGTAGCTCGTTTTCCAACCATTATACCTCTTCAAGTCCGTCCAGAACTCAAGAGTGTTTTGTTCTATACACCTCATGTCATTTGTCCGACAGTATTTGAGGAAGCGAAACGCTGGAGGAAGGAAGAGAAGGTCTTCGCTCTCCGGGAATATCGTTGTCGCTCCCACCCCACTTCCGCTGTACTGACTATGAGTGATGAGAAGGGCTGCAGTCGCTGCAATAATTAGGAAGTGATATGTCTGACAATGATGATGGTTATGATAGCCACTGCTTAACAGAACTAGCAGGATGTAGTTAGGATGGTAATTCTGGGACATCCTTCCCAACAATAAGGGATGAGAAGGATATTTTATTTTAGGAAGGGATATTTTACAACACTTGCCACGTGCTCCACAAGAAATGTTTTGATAAGGCAAAAACTCAATTAGACAAAGTAGGTTGGTAGGTCTTGGCAAAAAATTGCAATATTTTGCATGTGTGCCTTACAAATGAATTGTGTGACATGATGGGGGAGTTGTGACGCAAAACTGATAAAAGTAATAACGATTTTACTAGAACGAGAGAGAGCGTATAGGATTGCAAAATAAATGGGCAAGTTTCTAGTGTCATTAAAGGCGTAACTGGAAGTTTTGGAAGCAAAATCATAAAATGCTCTGTGTTAATCCATCTCAGTTTTTTTTTGCTCGCTAGTGTGGCCGTGTGTCACGACGATGATGGGCTTGTCCTTAAAGAAGACGCAGATTTATTACTATGCCCCGCAATATTATCGCTTATGATACGTCCAAGTGGTGTTGATGTGATGAAGGCAATAAAATATTATTTTTGTTAGATTCAGACTGGAGTCTGTGCTGGAATGTGAAATGGGAGCAAAAACTAGAGCGCTCTCGGTCATCATAACAATTTGCAATTTTTTTTATTCAAGTCGCACTCTATAAAAGGCTCAATGATATTGCTCATTTCTGTTTAGCAAAGTCAAAGTCGTGCTTTGACATTGGAAAATCGCCGTTTAAATAGTGGCCATCTTATTGAGGAAAATGCTTTGCATGTGCTCCTTGTTTATTTGCCAAATTTTGCTTTGTGCGAAACCAAAGACCAATCGTCATTATAGATGCGAATGCTTTTAATAATCATGTCTGTGAAGATTAGGCAAAACAGTCCTATAAAAATTGCATGGCTCTGACAATGGCAATGAATTACATGAGGAGCATTCATAATTTGCAAGAATATGTAAACACATGAAAAATTTAATGATCGTAAATACCATCATTAAATTAGATTTAGATGTCTTGTAATCAGTATCACAATTTTTTACGCGATCCTCACCTTGCCACAGATCAAATCCTGACATAGTAAAATTGATTGGGTCGTAAAATTTATTGAATAGAATAATTGAACATTAAATTCGCTTCTTAAAAGGTTAATGATTCAATTATTAATTATTCAAAGACCATTCAATTAGTCATTAATTACGTATTGTCGATAAGCAGAGACTTGGGGAAGATGAGCAGAGGCCAATGACAATGACAAGTGACATGTCACAATCTATCTCTCAAGCTATCTCAAAAAACCCACGATAAGATTCGATAAGCCAAGAAAACCTAGAATTAAATTTATAATTAAAATCCAAAGTTAAATCCATTTGGGGGAAACTGAGATTTGTCTTAATGCTCATATTAAGCTTATGAAGTTAGTTTCACCTTAATTTGGAACTCATGAGGAAAACCAAGCCATCTCGTTGCTGAAGTGAAATTTTTTGATACAAAAGCATACATTTTTCGCCATACATGTCTGCATTTGAAGCTCATACATGAACTATTACATTTCTCTCGTCCTCAAAAGAGAAAAAGCAGGGCTTAAAAACACATGAATGATCCTCTTTTGTCATCAGATGTAGATTTTTTCTTGGGAGAAATGTTTGGATAATTTTTTTCTAATTTAAAAAAAGGAGTTTAATGATTAGGTCTTAATCATGACATTTCTAAGACAAGAGGAGGTTATGGGGCTAAAGTAATTTTAGTTTGTAAATGATGATTAAAGGAGGGCAATGGAAAGTGGGGAAGTGAGAAATACTTAATCCTACAATAATTTTCAAGACTAAAGTTAATGATCGAGTTACTAGTTAGTGTCTTACTAGGCTAAATGAAGAGAATAAGAGGGGAGAAATGGACTAGAGTTTACTGTGACAATTCTTGGGAGTGGGGGACAATGGGTGATTAAAATTCTCTCTTTAGGAATCCATTAAGAGAGCATAATGAATGTGGAAAGAATCTCGCAAGATTTTAATCCCAGGTTTGGATAAATAATTATTTAAAAGGAGGAAAAATGATTATCTTATTATTATTTTGTAAACGGACAATTAGCAAATTCGTCGTGTATTCCTGCCTCTTCGTGTTCACCGTGTTGATTGCTTTGCGTCAGGATGGAGTGATTAGTTGGAGCTATTGGGCAGTCTTTACTCCGATATGGATTTGGAAGTTTATGGCGGTTTTGGGGGCGCTGGTTGGGAGTATTGTTTGGTGGAGGCATCCTCATTACAGGTAAAAATAAGTGCGATTAGATAATTTGGAGGTGATTATAATATTAAATTTTTATAGGATGGAGGGAGAAGCTTACATCCATTACAAGTCTATGATGATGACCTTCGCTCTACTCCTCCTCCTATTAATGTTCGAACTATTGGTCTGTGATAATCTGGAATCACAAAGGCACTTGTGGATTCTCGTTTTCATACCGTTGATTTTCATATCGATTATATCAATAGCTATATGTATCTGGGCAGTAAAAAATGACAGGTCGTTTGATGTAAGTAAAAAAAATGGTAATTATATTAATGGAGTTTTTTAATGCCAATTAATCATGATGACATTTACTTCCAGTTGGAACTATTTTGTTCGGTCAACATCCTCCAGTTTATTTTCCTCGCTTTACGTCTCGACAATTTCATTTTGTGGGATTGGGAAGTTGTTTTTGTGCCATTATGGATCCTACTATGTGTCTCTTTGGTCGGGGTCCTTTACAGCATTATTTTCGCAGGAATTATCTTTCGTGCGCCAGAGATCAATCCTGAGCAACGACGAAGCTCAACTAGCTCAGCAATAGGGTATACTTTCCTTGTGATACCCATACTTATTTTTCAGGTAAATTATATGAAAAATTATTTTGTATAAAGGAAAACAAATATGAATTTTTGAAGACTAATTATTTCTTTTATTTTCAGGTATTATTAACAAATAAGCTAGATGAAAATATGAACATAAGTTATATGGCAGCAGTGTCTCCCCTCTGCCTCACCTATATTCAGCTGATACTCACGTCCTTCAGCAATAAGAGAAGCAACAAATGTAAGTCCCTGACCCTTAACAATAATAGTCTTAACTAACTTTAAAGCAAACCACTACTTTCCATTAGGGTGGTTCGGAATCCGCAAAAATTTTTGCCACTTTTTACTAGACGTGTGCCCGTGCTTCCAAGAGTACTGCAATATCTCCTACAGTGTCCAAGACGACGAGGATGGACACCGCCCCAGAGACATTAGAGATGGCCCCGGAAGCAGATCAGATTTTCAAGCCTCAACAAGTAAATCAAATCCTGCAATAGTAGTATCCAAAATTAACTCAAAACCTGTTGTGCCCATCGTTTCGATTGAGATGCCGGATTAGCGCCTAACCATTTTCCTCGCCCGGAAATTATGTAAAAGAAAATAAATGTTTCATG
>JAHZMU010000691.1:0-17989 GCA_027743725.1 Rambutsinella grinnellia | reverse complement strand
CGTAAAGACACAGCTCCTATCACCATCTTCGATCTACTTAATATTTATGTGTGTCTGTTAACTGTCTTCTTCTCAACCCTTTACATAATATTCCTAGTCCTGACATTATCCTTCCCCTTCTTCCCTCGTTTGCATTAGAAGAAAGACAAAATTCCCTTCCATTTCATTAAATCTTTTTGGATGAATATTTCCATCTCTTTTATGACCATCAGTAGTTATTCAGAAAAGTATTCAAACTCCAACAGATCAACGTTTCCGATTGAACATAAAGCATCTTTCAAAGAGTCGATCCACAAAGAAAATTATTCAACTGACTGTATGATATTATATCACCGAGCGAGTCATTAATCACTTCTCGAAAAAATGTGAAGGGATAAAAGATCGTGATAAGTCTACTCATCTATATTAATAAACTCGGTGTTTATGGATAATTTCAGGCGGGGAGTGAAGAGGAAGATTCAATTCTGTGAATCATCATATTATCCTTTGCTATAATTGGGAAGAGGATTCTCTTTTTTAAGAGGGATTATTTTCTTAAAATATTTTCGCGGTCATCAATAGGGTAGGACACGGTTTCTCTTCAATTATATTTAATAACCAGTTTCTCACTAAAAGTAATCACAACACATCTATAAATAATAAGGAATTCGATGGGATTAAAAGTTTTCTATGGGATTCGTATATGCACTTGGCACTCAACTCTTTTCTACTGTTTGTCATTGTCAAAGCCGTCTTTTTCTTTTCGTTGCTTGACGGAGAACAGTAATGGGATGGGTCTCTCTTAATGAATGTATTTAAATGGAACATTATAAAAACATTCAGCACCGCGATTCCCATTATAAGTACAAATCCTATTAGTTTCAAAGTAAGAAATTCTATTAGTCAAAAATCAAAAAGCATTCTACTCCTTCTTATAAGAGGGGTGAATGAAATGACAATAAATACACACTCGTCATCATACAAGTATGCGGGATATAATTGGGAGAAAATAGGAAATGACAACGAGCAAGTTTCATCCCGACCTACAATTCGCCAAGGAGTAAGCCTCTCTTTGCATAGATAACCTCGCAACTGCTAGCACAATGCCCGCATATTTGTTAACGGATTATTACAGGAAGAAGTGGAATAGCTGATATCATTATGAATAAAGTGGTGGTAAAAAGTGTGATTCGATTTTATTCGAGAGAGAGAGAAAAAAAGATGCAGTTATTTTTACTTTAGATTCTGTTATAAGTATTATCGAAACCGCTTCTGGGATGGAGAGGGAGGAGGAGAAAAGAGATAAGACAATATCTTTGCTAATAAGACGTGACATAATTTCCCATTTTCAAGTAATAACATAGGAAGAGATTTTTGAACAATGTGGCATAATCTCCTCTCCACTTTTGAAGATATCAAATCTTTAAAAAATGTAATAAGTTGCATTGCAAAAATTTACAAAACGATTCGTTTCGTTTCATGCTATTGTTTTGTCCAAAGTATGCTACAGGTGGTTTAACATTCAAAAGCAGTTTGTGCAAATTCATTTCAAATTTTCACATTGCATCAGATCAGACTGAACTCAATATTAGTTTAAACAATGTACAAGTTCACATTCACTATTTGGATCAACAAGGCACAGGAAATTCTTCCGTTAGGAATCTTTCATAATGTACACTTTGCAAGGTCGTGAAAATGAAAAAAATATGCATAAATTCAAGAATTTTTGCTTATCGCTCCTGAAAAGAATGTTGCATTTTCTCACGATAAAAAATGCTCAAAAAATCTGAGTAAGAAATTCGCCCTTTCACAGACGACCATGTCTAAAACGAAGTTTGTAAACAGTAAAGACTGTTGCAAGCGTAAACCTTTTTGTCTGGGTATATACATAGCTGATAGCTCTAAATCTAATAAGGCTCGTCATTCATTCATAACAACCATTATCATCCTTCATCCTTGCAAACTTGTTACGTACACTATTATTTCGTTTAATTGTAATCCTACAAGATCAACGAATTTAACATTAAACTTGCACGATGAAAGAATAAAAAGCGTCATCCTGAATCTTGAAATTGAAACAGTTAAACTTGAAGGTGTTCATAACGAGTTCCCATATCACACAAACTTCAACGGGTCCCACATCAATAACCGTTTTCATATTGCACCTGAAGCAGAAGCAACCACCATTTCTTGTTTCAAACATGCTAATCATCCTATGTACATAATTCCTTTAAAATGCAAGGATTAAAACGCACTTCGTTTCGGTAAATTAAATAGAGGAAGACTTGGACTAACTCTTATCCTTGCCATTCGAGCAAAAATGCTTGTAATATATCAACTAGTTGTACATGACACTTCAAATCCTGATTAATATCAGTTCACACAGCTTTCTTAATTTAAAGCAAATCTAATGATTAATTGCCCAGACTATATTAAACTAAATTGACACTTTCGAGAATTCAATCTGAATGCATTCAAGTTAGCAACTCCAAAATTCGTGGAGGTACATAAGCCCTTATTTCAATTGAGCTTTTAAGCTATTGATTCGCACTTTACCGCACA
The DNA here is from genome assembly GCA_027743725.1 of Rambutsinella grinnellia. Taxonomy (NCBI): domain Eukaryota; kingdom Metazoa; phylum Arthropoda; class Collembola; order Entomobryomorpha; family Entomobryidae; genus Rambutsinella; species Rambutsinella grinnellia. The sequence goes on along the minus strand of JAHZMU010000691.1, from coordinate 15,448 downwards.
ATATAATGCAACCTTCAATCACTCAACACAAAATCCTATTATTGTTGAACTTGATTAAATTGAAATTGGAGATGATTTCTATGATGGTGTAATAGCTACTTGTGATTTCAAAGCAGAGATTTAGACCCACAGCTTTATACCCTTATGCGTTTTTTAAGACGACAAGAATTTATCTGCTCAAATAATACGAGCATTGCAAATCCAATTTTCCTCATGATTGAATCCTTCAAAAAAAATTGTAATCGTGCTCGTTTGCGACAGCACCAATAAATCAGAGTGTGCTATTCATTGTTTTGTACTTTAGTCAAAAGGTATGAGAGAACCGAAGGTAGAAATAAAATAGCTACAAAAATGCAAGTATGCACAATCGTAATATCAGACTCATGAAGTTGGTGTAATCCGATCAGATTTTGAATATCCTGGAATGTTATTTTTAAAATAGCATTCCTGGTCCGTTTGGTTCGAAACATGACTTGATAAATTATTTGTGTAGTGCCGAAAGTTCAGTCCAGAAATCCTGACTTAAACAGTAATTTTAACGAGCAACATGTAAATTTCTCGTTATGATGAATTGCACTTGGTCACCTGAATACAATTATTTTAGTGCGACAGATTCATTCCCGACCGGGATTTACCATTTTAAAGAGGCACAAGGATTAGCTGATTAATACATTTTAACTCAAGATTACCTAACAAATTAATAGCACAAAAGTTTTTATTAGTGTACATTTGTATCCTCACTTGAGACACTGCTCTCTTCTCATCTTACATTCCATTTCTTCTTTGAAGTAAAAGTCAACGGATTGTTACGACAGGTGATGATGCTTCGTCTGCCTCTTTGACTATGAGCCGACAAAAGGTCTCATATTTTCTTACATCAACTGAAACTCTTTGCTCTAATAGAACACCTACCCGTTTCGCCAGTGTGTGATTCCCTAGACGAATATTGATGCGATGGTCTGCGTCGGCTGGTTTCTGAAGGACAACCTTGCTTACGGTACCAGTGAAGGTCTATCTTTCTTTTCCCATGTAATAAAGTAGGATCATAACGAAATGGAAGACAAACAATCAAAATGCCGACCATTTCTCAGGGGAGAAAAGCCACAAAACAACTGGCTCAAGCCCAGTAAAGTAACTGGCCATGTTTTGGTCTATTTAAGGATAAAATGCATATTAATGAACCAACCACGGTCTATATTATTACCACTGCGGTCAAGTGAAAGATGACCATTTGATGCGAAATGGGCAAGCACACGATCCCATCTTCACCCTCCGACGCTTTTTGCTCTTTGTATCCAGCAAATTGTGTTAATCAATCTGATATTCTGAGGATTCTGTGGCATTTTAACCAACAGGTTTCAGAAATGTTTAAAGAGGGATTGCATAGATTCGAAAAATCCTCATTTTTATACACTTTACTATTTACTCTTCTTATCTAAAATCTTCAGGCCAATAAATATTTCTCTTGATATATAAAAAGCTCCTCAAAATCCCACAGGATGGAAAGGAGCTTGTTGGATTTTTTTCCTTTTATAAATAAGGGGTATTTATGGGGCTGTCACTGTCACTGAACCCACCGGTATTTTTTTATCAACTGTGCCAGACCTTATGTAGCCATATAACCAAATCATAAATATTATTGCCTGCACATACCTACTATATAACAATAACATATGAGTTATATAACACATCAACTTTCAAAGGTTTCGGACTGCCGTTTCTTCAGATGACAAATAAAAATCTAGAATCACAGCTTTTCCCGTTATCACAATCAAAGTGTCAAGGCTGTTCCTTGCTTCACGCTTTCATTTCTTAGACAAACACAAAAAACAGGATTTTTTCTAGGATAATGGCTACCAATTTCTGGTGAAATATATCTTTTCGTTGCAGTATGCAATATATTAGAGATATAAATATAGACACCCTTATATACGTAACCTATTTATCCCGGCATAAGTTTAATTGTAAAGATTGAGTTCAACGAGTAATGTCAATAAAAGAATAATAAACGTTGCAAACAAAGTGTTATCAAATCCTTCGGAATGCGGATAAATCTCCCGAATCTCTCCACATCAGGAACAGGTAGAAAACTGATATAATACGGTCTTCTGTTCTCATTAATTTGAATTAAGTCGTTCATAAGCAAGCGCTTCATTATTGCTGATTTGTTGCAGCTTGATCAGGATTTATTTGAGAATAAAAATTCACCCATTAAAACGACCATTCCAATAGTATTGGTCACGAAATTTGCGAAATTTCATTTAAATAGGTTGAGTTTTTAGTAGGATGTAATAGATAATATCAATTATCTACTTGAGTACTATACCTAAAGGGCTCAGGAATATTGCGAAAGATCAGTCAAAAAGATTGAATCTTTTTAATATGTACTTAGCGTTTCCACGTTCTAGTATGATTTTGACAGAATATTTATTTAGCAATGACTGACAGTCTCTGCTGATTTGTTGCAGCTTGATCAGGATTTATTTGAGAATAAAAATTCACCCATTAAAACGACCATTCTAATAGTATTGGTCACGAAATTTGCAAAATTTCATTTAAATAGGTTGAGTTTTTAGAAGGATGTAATAGATAATATCAATTATCTACTTGAGTACTTTACCTAAAGGGCTCAGGAATATTGCGAAAGATCAGTCAAAAAGATTAAATCTTTTTAATATGTACTTAGCGTTTCCACGTTCTAGTATGATTTTGACAGAATATTTATTTAGCAATGACTGACAGTCGTGTAAAACGATTCAGGCAGACTATAATTGATCAAATGATTGGCGTTGTGAGGCTGCCGGGAAGACGACTTGTTCGAGGATGGTCATAGAAAATAACGTTTTATGCACTTGCTTCTAAACCGAAATTTCTATTATCATTTTTAACTCTTTTTAAATTCCCATTTTACCATTTTGTGAACAAGACTGACTAGCATGTAAATGATAATATGTTTAAAGTAGCTCACAATAAAATATTAACTATTTTCACGAAAACTCAGTGAAATATCCACATTAAATGCTTAAATAATATTAGCTTGTAAGCAACAGCCATTTAATCTCAGTTTAAGCATCAACCATTTAAGTCACTTCTACTAAAGGATATTTTTAACCGATTACAACTTGAATAATAAACAAGTTTCTAGAAACCGTATAAGAATAGATGATTTTACGAGGATATCGTGATAAATTGATGAAATTTGAACCGATCATCAGACCAACTCATTTTGTACCAATAACACCAGTTTTCACGTTGCAATCAGCCCAACAAGAAATATGGATTCCATAAAGCTGAAGAGAAAAAATTCTATAAACACTTGGAATCAACTTTTATGTACAAAATTTTACGCAAGGTGCATTGCACTTTATGCTTATGTCTATTATTATTAATGTCGAATGCACTCTGCGCATAAAAACTCAACGGTTTTTTATCCAAAACGAATCTTTTTTTTCGCCTTAAAAAAAACTTATGAAAACTGGATTTTTATTGATTTAATATATTCATCGGTGAATTGTCCCAGGCAGTTCATTTCACGTAATACATTAAAACATTCCTTAAAACTGGCATATCACAAAGCTCTTGTGGGCATTTTTTTCCTTCAAAGAATGAAAATGAAAAATGCCAGTAAAAGTCAACGAGAATTTATATCAAATAAAATTCGCAATTCGTTTCATTCATAAAATTTCACTGCATCATAGGGTGAAAATAATGGTGCATTTTATGAGAATCTACAGTATTATATTCCAAACGATCTCTGACTTTTTTTATGATCTCACCTGCTCCACAATAATACCATCAAGGATCAAAAGTTCAAAACAGTAATTAATTATTTGAATGATCACCGAAGACAATAAAAATTTAGAAATGGAGAATATTCAAACATTTAAACTTTCCACGCGAGAAGCTAAATGAATGAAAAGTGAGCTAGTAAAAAACATCAACGCGTATCCCATTTCACAAGACATTGAAATAGGTACGTAAACAATTGAAGATAATTCCCCATCTACTTTTGAGAATCACGCGCACTCTACCTTACTTTTACAACTTCTTTTATCTCTTGAAGAAAACGTAACAATAGAGCAAAGCATAACAATACATCAGTCAATACGATTTCTACTCTGCATTTTTAACTTATACATTACCCTTAATGTCCTCTAAGCTCATTATGCTTATTAGGGTTATTAGAAATGTGCAATACAGTTCAGAAAATTTCCCTTAGAACTATTCCTCGTATAGCTTTCAGTTTTATAGCTTATAAAATGTGCACTTCGTGTTTTATCAAAATATACGTCCTTCCCTTATCATCATTCCTCCTCTCGTCAACCTTTTTCTTACCGTCACTTTTCTTTCATTCCTTCCATTAGGTCAGAGAAATAGGTAACAATTTTTACCATCCGAATGTAATCTCAAGAATTTCCGTAATTTTTCATTTTCTTTATAAGCCAAGAAGTGCTGCGCCTCTTTGTAACAAACAATTGTTTATTGTATCATCATATCATGCAGTATATAAACCACCAATATAAAGTCGCACATATTACATTCCTAGAACTCAGAGAAATTTCTTCCACTTTATGATTCTAGGCTACTGTGTTTTTTGCTCGCTATGCACAAAGGAAATGTCATCCATCTTCTCTCTTCAAAAAATGTTTTGTGAGGAGTGAGCAAATTTCCCTCTTGTTTAAGGATTAAAGCCGCTTAAAATCAGTCAGGAGAATGAAGAACTTGTTGATGGGGCAAGGAGCAAACGTAACATTTTTCGGTAATAATTTGTTTCACATGATTAGTTTTTTGAACAAGATCTGAATGGATTAAATTCTAACCCACATATACAAATTGCTTTCTACATATCCCACAGTAAATTCTCAAAAATTTGATATTCCATCTGTCCCAAGTGGTATAACGGAAGTTTTAAAATCTTCCCTGTAAGTCATGCTGTTATAATTCAAGCAGTAAAAATGCTAAAATCTTTCAGCACTGCATATCCCTACAACTCTGTCAAGATGACATCCTACCCACCACTGCTTTTTAACTTTAAACTCCATAAAATCTTCATTTGTCCTGCATGGCAAAACATTTTCGCACCGAATTGCTTTTTAGCTTATAGGTAAACACATGTTACAGTTATAAGGAGGAAAAATGAAGTTAATCACGGCTTAAGTTTCTTACTATATGATTAAGTTTTCGCCTGAGACATAAGTGGTTAGGTTGAGGTATGACAGTTTTGTCCTAGGGAGCAACCCACAAATGTATAATCCTTAAAATAAAGTCGCAAAACAATTTAACAACTTTGAAAAGGACATACAATACGCAACTATATCATACGATTAGCAGCATAAAATCAACGTGTAAATGAAGCGAATTCTTACGAATTAAGTACTGCCTCCCCGGGGGAGTGTTCAATTCAGACTGTGAATTCATGCGTTAGACCGTTACTTAAGGATTAAATATTAAACAACAAATCCACACAAAAAGAAATGTGCTAACGAACTACTTAGCAGGTTAATAGCATAGAGGGAAAATGCAATAATCAAACCGGATGTAACTGCTGACCAATGACAAATGCTAAATACGTTCATTACCTTCAAGAAAAGTTCAAGGCAGATTTGCATAAATCTGCCAACTCTCATAATTGCTCAGTGTCACTTATCAAATTGGTCGATTTATAGCAGAGAAAGCAGGAAAATAGCGCTCATGCTCAGGTTTAGTATTTAATTTCAAAATTTTAAAACAATCAGCAAAACTCATTGTCATTAATACTTTAATAGTTTCGGTTCAACTTACATAAAATTTCAAAAGGTTACGCTAAAGCCCATAAAATTCCAATTTTCAAAAATTACTTTCTTAAGTAACCAATACATTTAAATGCGGCGATATAAACTCAATCGTAGGCATATGCAATTTCTAATAAGTCACTAAACTATATTGTCTTGAAATTCAATTTACAACTAGATGTTTTTTAATTGAAAATCTAACGTTTTCCGTTCCCATAATGTGCTAAAACGTATTATTATCAAACGATTTTTTAAATGAGATGACCATATTTTCTTCATACCACAACCCAATCACCCAGGTCGTAAATAATGTAACATATATTTATCCTTTAATATTCAATTTTACAAAATAAATATAAAAAAATCTGCCCCTATTTTCACTCAAAGTTAAAGTGAAAGAGGAAATGCCGATGAGATCCACTTAACGAATTAAAATTCAATCAATGTACCGTACGTTTTATGTGCACACTCGCTCCGTGTAAGATGCCACCCATCAAGTTGTCATTTTTAAAATTGCAGACCTCTGCACATAACCTTTTCGGAAGAGCGTAGAGAGCAATTTCAGATGTTGATTTTTATTGCTTTTATAATCTTGTAAAGGCGTATTTGACGAAAGCTGTTTAGCTGATATCAGAACTGTTCATTTCACTAAACATTTTACGCTTTTATGTTATTTCCTCAAAAATATCTAATCACTATCAGCTTTTACCATTTGCCATATCAATGTTCGGTCATGCAGAGAAGGGAGTTGTTGAATGAAAAAATCTCAAAAAATATCTAATCACTATCAGCTTTTACCATTTGCCATATCAATGTTCGGTCATGCAGAGAAGGGAGTTGTTGAATGAAAAAATTAGTTTGGGAGACCAAAGATTGAAATTTATACGTTATCCGTTTACAAATTGGGTTCATTGCTTCTACATTTCGAAATGAATTGGACAGGTCAGTTGCATGAATGCAAGTAGACCATGTGAATTGAATTCTTATGGTGGCCTGTACCGTTAATAATTACTTGCAGTTTGTCTCGAAAGAATGCTCGCTTAAATTTGTCATATTTGGAAATCAGGCATTTACCTACAATTGTTGCGGTAAAGGCAATCGTATAAATGATTGATACCTAACCCAATTAACTCTTTTTCCCAAAGAAGCAGATGTATGCGTGGGTTGCCAACAAAGTTATCATAAATCTTGAGAAATTGGACTGAAATAAATGGAAATTCATACACTTATCAAATATGACTTGAAAATATGTACGCAAACAATCAATTACATACTTATACATGACTACTGTTCAAACAACGAGCAAATAAACCTTAAATCAAACGGGGAAGGCTGCCCTATAGGATATACGTTGAAGGTCAGATTATTACAAAAACATACAAAATTTTGTACAACAAATGCCAATAAACTTACCAACAACATCCCTTAATAATTTGTCTTGCCAATTGATTGATCCCAATTATCCAATTCTTAGCTATCTTTTACCACTAAATTATGTCATTGTTTCAATGGCTCTCTGTTCATGATCCGTTTCATTTTCAGTTATCGACAGTAATAAATATATTTACTACAATGACAGGATGCCCAGCCCATCATCTCTTATAGAGCTGTAGATGACAGTTCTGACAATCAGGGTTAGCTTACCTCTCCCTCTTACTCATTAAAGGTTACAAGTCTTATATAGCTTACTATAAAAATAAAAAATTTCTACAAAACTACAACTATGCAAACACAACTCAACTATCGATGAAATCAAAACTTACAAAGAACACTTCAACCCTGCCATTTCATATCTTGTAAACAAAAATAATTTATTAAACTCCAATAAACTAATCACAACCATGTGAAACTTTTCAAACTTTGTTGATGTTGTCGACCTGATTGAAAGTTGGAAAGTGAGCCAACGGGGTAGGCTCTTTTGATACTAAAATTTTTATGTGACTTATTAAGGTTTATATTTTAAGTATTACTCAATTCTCCGTGGAGCCTAGAGCACAATAGACAATGTCGTGAACTAATGTTCATGACTGAAAAAAGCTTTTGCCTTTAAATGCTTTTAACATCCGACTACGATCATTACACTTGACACATGAAACACAGCGAGCATCGCCCTAAACGTCATATATTTTAGGTCCTGCCCGGTTTAGTTTTAATCAATCTCATGGTCATTCGGCTCACGTTGCGTGGCCTGAGATATGCACTGTCATCCATTTTATTTGGCAAACTTCAACAGATTAGCTATAATTATGTAGATATTATCATAAATAGCTTATACCACAATTAATTTTCCGCCATTCATATCACCGATTATAAAAGGAGATCATCAACGTATCCCATTACAGTGATTTTATTGATTACAGATATCTCTGCTTTGTTGGAGAGGGCATTTAAAATATTAATCAAATGACCTGACACCTCCTAACTCAGGAATGATTAAGTGAACAACAAAGATTGCAATTTCTCTCGTTGCATTTTACGAATTTAACAAGAAGCTTTAACAGAAAAACGAGATGAATGTAAGTGATTGCAGAAACGTCAGAATTTTTTGTAATGTGCTGGTACTCGAATCAAAAAATGAAAACGATAAAGATTTCATTATCCGATAAATCTTCTTTCCTTTCCAGTTTAAAAAGCCCAGACAAGGAACCAATTTCAGACTTGAAAATTGGCTTGGCAAGATTTGACATGAACTTGGCTAATTCACCGAGACTCTTGATCTTCCTTTCCTGGTTAGCCATGATAATATGATTACACAAGATGGACAGTCCCATCAACCAACAGAAAAAACTGGAAAGAACAATGTCGTCTGTTATAATGAACAAATGATGAAAAAAACTAGTATTCACTTTTCAGCTAGTAAAATCATCCCTTAACACATCATGATAATGAGTAAATGGTGGGCTCATAACTTTAAGTTATCGAGAGCAAGAGTCAAATATATAATGGATTTTTTGTTGTTCTCCTCAGATGAATTTACAAGATAAACAAGTCGAACAAGGGGGATTTTATGAGATTTTAATGTGCAAAAGTCAATGGCATTTGATCATCAAATGACGAGCTACAGGAGTTATGAGGGGTATTAGTGACTAATAAAACATTTGATTACCTGCTTGTCTTGGTGCTCCTGACGGGGCTTGTTGTTCAGACGAAGAACTGGAAGTTGATGCTCTCGCTAATGATGATGATGACTGGGGAGATGTCAAAAGTGTCGTGGGTTCAGAGCTGCCCTTGAAATATATTTCCTTTCCTGAAATTACGTCAGGTGTGGATCCACAACCCTCGTTTAGAGCTCCTGTTTCACTACGCTTTCCCGGTAATGAAACACATTGTTTATCTTGGGGACATGATGAACCACTAATACCATTCGTACTGATTCTGTCATCTCCAGTTTGCTGATTACAATCCACATTTTCCCTTGTCGGTTTATTAAAAGCAGTAGATTCAGATGAGTTCTTGACAGCTGAAGAAGTCACCGAAGAAACTGCAGAATGAGACGTCTCCTGACGAAGTCACTAGGATTCGTCTGCTATTGTTACTCTTGCCTGCGAAAACTGTTGCCGCTTCCTGGTTATTAATTACTGCAGCTATGCCCTTAACAATCGTAGACGATTTAGCTACATCACCTCCACCACAATTCACGACTGACAGACCAACTTTTAACGAATTGTGTCTGGCTGCAGAGTGGACGTCACTTGTTATCAATTTTTCATTTTCTTCAATTTTCTCAACAGCTTCTTGGCTTGCTTTTTCCTTTGTTCCCTTTTCACTACTCAATTGCTCTCCGTTTTTGTTTGTTATTCCACCTGTGAATTCAAAATGGAAGAAAACAACGGTTATATAATCTTTACATAAAAATAAATGTTTATCATTTATTTATGAGTATCAATAATACTCCATATCTGTTATCATCACAAAAATAAATTTAAAATGTTTATGAACCTTATTCAATAAATTAAATTTCAATCTTTGTAAAAATTATGTTTCAAGTCATGCAAACCATTTCTCAATAAAATTATATAAAAAGGACCCATGCTTTGCAAAAATAGATTGCCAAAAATTTCTGAGATGAAAGCCGCTTTAACGGGTCTTTCAATTTAGAGAAAAAAATGAATCCCGCAGTTCACTCTAGTAGCGGTCTAATATAAATGCTTTTTAATAACCTCTCAGCTTGCCCACAGGGAAATACTCAAAACCGTCAAGAAATTCATGCCTAAATAAACAATTCATTTCAACAGTCCAACTGTGAATTGAAAATTAATGTATGCATAGGTATGCCTTAAAGAACCTTAACGAGTAACACTCATGTCCAGTTTTGCGACAATGAGTTCACATTCAACTTGTTGCGATTTTTTGCTCGCGGATTTACCGGAATGAATGGTCTTTTAAACTCTAAAGTGGTCATCATCATAAACAAAAAATTCTTTACAAGGTACACTATATTCTGCAAGACAAACTTATGTCTTTGTTCCATGTTTTCCATACATGAATCCTTTTTTATCCCCGACTTACGTCATTTATACCATCAGGACTCTTCCTAATAAAATGCTCTTCCGAAAGAGCTTATGACCAAGCTTATTATTCATTCTGTTCCTTAATGTTCTACATAATCCTATTCCTCTATCCTCCCCGTGTGGTTGACTTGGTTCATTAAAAATCAATTGTGTTATTTTAAATTCGATTCATTATAGAAAAAAGTCAAGGTATTTATGGAGGAAGAGAGGTGTGCGTGTCTGAAACAAGAAGTAGTATATTTTTAGGACATTCACCGTATAATTCGCTTACTAAAGCCACTCCGAACAATAACCAGAATAGCAACTTTATCTTCGAAAAAGATTCATGCAAATAATCATGTGTCACGCTCCATGTTTGTTGTTCAATACTAATGTGATATATGATCAATAACATTATATGATATAAACCGACATGAATAGAGAGAGAATTTTTTCACAAGTGCATTTTTATTCATACTGTTAATATCTACTAGAATAGGATCAAGATCAAGAGCAGTGACACTTGATAAATAGCATGGTGTTAGCATTCAAGTTCATAAGTACACCTCACAATCACTTAAAAGTATTGACTCAAAGATGACCATAAAGGGTTTGAGTATTAAACGTCATTTGTACACTTCCATTTCCGTTAAACCGTAACCCTCTTCTTGGTATGGTTATTTCATTAGTCTTTTTTCCTTCTTCTTTCATGTCAATAAAAAAATAAATGAAATGTAGTAACGTATAGTTTACCACTAATTTTCGGACATTATTTACGGTCAGTATTCTTTAAAAATGCATAGAGTCACATGGCACATAACATATTGTTTGTGTAATGATCACTCAAAGAAATAATGCACTTGTCCACAAAGAAAAACTGTACATCTCTCGGCGTTTCTTTGAATTTTTTACGCATCTTACATTACTTTTTTAAGAGTAATCTATAATATCAAAAATGTGGTCGCTGGTCACTTCTTCACTCTACTTGTTAGCCAAGAAAATCTGGTTTTATTATAATAATGCCTTTTTCTATTTATTGATATTTTGGTACCGCTATTTAGTCTTGCGTGTAAGTACATTACTTACAAGTTCATGAACAAAACCATCTATCTCCTCAATTTCACTCTGCCAATTTTTTTTGCCTAGGATGCTTCTTACCCTATTATATAACGTGGGACGATGGAATGTCGTGCAGCAGACGATGCTATATGGTCATTGTTAAACTGCAACTATTCTTCTGTTAACTTGCGGCATGCGGCCATGAAAAATCAGGATCAATATCAATCATTCAAAGTAATTTTTAAACTGTCAGAAATGCAATGAATCTTTAGTACTTTCCCGTTAATCGAAGGAGCAAACTAATATTCCCATCTTCCTCTGGTATTAATCAAATCAGCGCTGATGATGATGGCTACCCAGTCGATTAGAGAATTTTTCGTAAAAGAATTCCATCATACAGTTTAACTGCATCATGGTACTTTATAATGAGAAAGAGTAGCCTTTAGGTGATTTAGTGGCCTGTTGAAACGACTATTACCAGGTTGAAAGGTGTCTTGAGGAGGTGTTAAAACTTTTTTTTACCAGCTTCTCCTGTTTTGGAAAAACATTTAACAGATCGAGAAGAAAACAAGCTTATTTCTTAAGTAATAGTAGTAGGTAACGAGAAAGAGGAAAATGAATGAACTAAACTTGATCTCTTCTCTCACTAATGAAAAATTGTTTTTATACAAAACCGAAGCTGTTGTTCTATATAGCCCCAGGTCGGCTTGATTCGGTTTATCCCTTTTAATTAGAAACGGAACGTTCGTAATCCCACTTAATTCTATAATTATTGGAGGCTCTTACAGTATCAATTAGAGCAGTGCCGCAGTCATAGCGCAGAAGTCTGCAGACAAATTAGCAATTTGGTAGTGATTTTTAATGTATGCTGATGGTAAACCTAGAGCAACTAATGAATGGGTAGAAGATCCATTGGAAGGGAGAAATTAGAATTTTTAGACACTGATAAAATCATGCTTGCGCATCCTTAAAATATAGCTGGTGTATGTGTTCATTCAAAGGAATTTGTTAAATGAAGCAAGGCAATGCTAACATGCAATTAAGTAACGTACTTTAACATTCTGACAGTTTAAAACTAATCCATCAACTTATATTTGCATTTATTGGAGACAATAATTAATTACAGGAGTAGAAAAATTGCACAAAAGCTTTCTCTCCTCTGTCATCTGCTTTTCTTATCTGACGTGTAAAATTCCTTAAATGACAAAACGGTGAAGTGGAGTGAAGAAGTGCTCAGGTTTCAACCTAAGTAAAGCTTTTATGAGCTATCCAAACAAGTGGTTGCCCTTCCCTAGCCGGAAGTTACTAGTTTAAGCGTATTTGGGTACATCACATGAAAAACGTGATAGGAGATTGAGTCTTTTTAAAAAAAGATATGAAAGCAAAGCCAGCGATTTTGACAGCAAAGTTCCTATCCTTTTAAATGATCCAATGTGACATTAAATGGAGATAAGCTTAAATAGCAAGTTACATTATATAGCCAAACCAAATATTACAAAATGTAAGTATTTAAGTGATGCTCAGTCAAAAGTTATCAGCTTTTATTCAGGAAATCCTTCATTTTGCAAACCATATATGGGAACTATAACTGCAAAATTTTAACTTTGGCTATCGGAATGACGGCGGCACTGATAATGATTACAAGCTGGGATGTCAAAGCCGAAGTAAAAATCAAGTGGCTTGCTTCCACCCATTCACGGAGATATCATCCACTTATGTTATGGAGCAATCTAATAGCTAAACTATTGACTTTCCATTAAAAACAATTCACAGTTCGGTTATACTAGTTCCTGTGCTTAGAATCTAGCAGATAAGAGAAGAATGCATACATTAGTTAAATATGTGCAACTTTACGGTGACTGACACTTTCATACTTGAAACTAAACCGGCCCTTTTTAATTCAAAATTGATGAAATGTCGCAAGATAATTAATGGCTGCAGTGCATCTATGTAAAGAGTGGACACTTACTCATCATCACTATTATACTTGGTAAAAACTTAATTTCTAATCTTATCTTTTGGGAACCATCTCATTTGACTTACGATTGCACTACTGTCGATAATATCTCTACGTAATTATCTGTAAGAATGCGGATATTAAGTCTGAAAATCTAATGTTCTTGCATGTCAAAAGCATCTAAATTCATCCTTTTAACTAAATTAACCGATTCACTTAAAAAATTTCAAGTGATGCAAAGCCGACCTCAAAATGCAAAATGGCTATGCTAAAATAAGTAATTTGTGAACTATCTGCAGGTAATAGGAATGAATGAAACCTCAACTTTTTTATACGTTGTTTAGGAAAAGAAAGTCGCTACGGGATTATTACGAAGTAATCAGGTTAGAAGACTTTAACCAACTAACTGTAATAAAATTTTCTCACAGAGGTTATCGATTCCATAATGTCTTATCAAGCGGAACCCCTTTTTGCTATTGAATGCGTCACTTGTGGGAGAACAGAAAGTTTCTCGCTCCAAAATATTAACCTTAATTTCAATTACTAAAAACTCTGAGTATATTTTAAGATTCCAGAATTCTTTTCCTCGTCTTAACTTCCTCATTCAAAACATATAATTTTTCGGGTGCTCCTTTCCAAAGCTAAAAAAATCCTCAAGTCAAATCACCTTAATAGACCTAGTCTACCGCCCTTAAAAATGCAGGAACAAAAGCATTTTAAAGTGACGTAGGCCACGATGATGAGTGATCATCATCACAAGGCAAAAAAAAGTTTTCATCTTTAGGTAAAAAATCTTCATATGAAAAACATTATCCTTCAAGGGAGAAAGAGATGCACTACCACCATCGTCGTTCTTCATATTCCCTCCGCCTCTTCTCCCTCGGCAATATACAAATACTGCGGAACACAAGTGAGACTTGGTATTTGTATATCTCACCCACAAAGAGGTTAATACTAGTAGATGAATAAGTAAATTGAGTAAATTCCGTCAAAGTGGAGAGTGGAGACCTCCCAGATGTAAATCCTAACCAGCTTAGAAAAAAATACTAAAAAGTATTTTTTCTCTTGAACCAAATGAAAACGAAACAACTCATACTATCTGTTAGAGATCAAGAAAACAAAACGGTATAAAGATAAAAAAACGGGTGAACAGCTAATCTCACCTTTCTCAACTTGCTCCCCTTGACTCAACAATTACATAGGTATATGACAAGCTAAAAACAAACTAACAAATTTAATGTTGAGATTCTTCATTATTATCAACATCATCAGGAGGAACACGATACGAACATTTTTTCTTCAGAAAACCAATCCCATTCGACTACTTCTTATTTACATTTACAGATACTTTTTCTTTATTGAATTTGTACGTGCAGCATGATTGAATCTGTATTAAAATTGAATGAAAGTCCTAATCACACCAAATCATTTTCTTACGTGACATTGATTTCGTACTTGGGTAGGTCCCAAAAGCTAATGGTATCTTTTGTACTTACAAAGCGCAAAACAATTAAACCAGATTATTTGAATTTCTTAAACACACCACATATTATTGATATGCATCTTTCCTCTAATCTCTAATCAGTTCAGTTCAGAAGCAGTTTCTCCCATCATTATCAACCCCGAGAAAGCTGCATTTTTCGCTCTATAAAAGTTGTTCTCTCGAGACAAGTTTCAATTTGCAATAACTGACGTGGGTTTTCTCTTCTAAAATCTTGATCGAGGTTAGGTACGAAAATGTAATAAAGGCAGGAAACCACACAGAAAGTTATAGCAAGTCATTAATAACTGCTATAGCACAAGTTTAAGAAAGAAATCTACTATCCATGTACTAAAGGAAATGCCTATGATTATACTAGATTTTCACTAAACTTATCATTGCAATCAATAAATAATAACACATACCATTTGACTATATACCGCCGTTAATTTAAATGATTATTTCTAAATCAGCTTTATAAGACAACGACTACGCTTTTACCTATACACATAGTTCGATTATAGAAGATTATAATGATAATCTTGATACTAATGACTACATACGATATGATATAATCATAATGGCTTCCTACATGATTTCATCAAAGGTAGAATTAGGAGTAGGAGTTGTCCAACTGCTGATGATAACTGATACAGTTTTAATATATGGTCTTGCAAATGCAAATTCCGAC
>JAHZMU010000690.1:0-12446 GCA_027743725.1 Rambutsinella grinnellia | reverse complement strand
TTCCCCGAAGAAAAAAAAATGTATAAGAGCTTTATAAAGTTTATAACAGTATTGTGAAGGTGATGGTCGTCATTGAGCCCACAATTGTATGTTTCAGGTGGCCATCTAAAGAGAAAATATGTGAGCAGGTGCATAGATTTAGTTAGCTACTTACCTGTAAAAAAAAGTCAACCAACCCGGCATCTTATTTTTTCATTCGCATCTGCAAACAAATATTTTTAAAGAGCTCCCAAACCTTAGAAAGGTATCCCGTGAAACTGTATACTTTTGATTATCATAAACTTAGTCTTCAAATAGAAAAAGGTTGGAGCTCTTGTACTCTTGACCAAAAGGGGAACAATAGAATGGTATGTTTTTGTTGAACTTGTGATGCCCGTACATTAATGTCGAGATTATTGCCTAATCGAAAGAAATGTCCAGATTTGTTACGTTAGACTTGGATTAAATGCCATTTTAAAAAATAGTAAATAAAATTCCGAAAAAACTAACGTCTTCTTTGAGGGAGAAAGGGAAATATCGGGGTTCAGTCAATCTTTTTATCAAAGCTAATGGCTCATGGTAGAATTGATTATTTTACGAATTACCTACGCATTCAACCATTGCCTTTCTTTGCTTACAACTTACGATTTTTCTCTTTTGCATACGCCAAATAGAATTATAGAATGATTACGAAAAAATGATTTGGTGATGCTCAACTCTTGGACCGGACCTCGTCTATAATACTATGAGGATCGATTTAATGGCGAATCAAAATACAAAAGTTCATCATCATACAAATACTAGTGGGTATTTTGGCATTCTTGTTGACGACCATCTCCTCCTCCTCTTCTCCCCACTTGTTTCTCCGACCAGCTTCTACTTCTTACTCCGTTTAGTATTCAAATCAGGTAGACACTCAGAATTGAATATTAGCTGGCAAAGAGTCATAGGAGCCCATATTACTTTCAACCTCCATTCAACCCTTTCAAATTCGATGGATGCAAAAGGGCCAAGCCTAAAGTACATAAAACGGGCAACATGAGAGGGAGAAAACAATGAGAGAAAAATACTGCGTAGTCTTCACCAATATGCTAAATAGGTGGAGAACAAGTGGTGGTGGTCACTCACATCTCTCTCTTCCCACTTTGCACAATAATCATGCTACTTTAATTTTATAATTATTATATCCATTCTGTATGGATGGGTGGAGGGCTCGATCTTTTTTCACTCGTATCGATACCTCGCATTAAAAACAAGCGGAATGACAATGTTTGTGAAGTCAACGGCATCTCTACTCTCAATCGACGAAGATAAAACTCTGCCTACTTTTCGTCTATGAAATCACATGCCTTTTTCAGAACCTAATAATTTAGTCATAAGCTATATTAGACTTGGTAATAGTGTTTAACATTCAACTTTAAACAACCGTTTAAAGCATTTTAATTGTTTCTTCAAGATGAAGAGATCATCCTCAAGTGAGGCAGCTCCACTGCTCCGATAATGGTCAGGGACTGTTTAAAGATGATATTTACAAAGCGGAAAATATTTGTCAAGTTTTTAAAACCATTCAAAATCTTAAAGCATGATAGCCGTCACGTTATATGATTATTATGAAGGTTATTTCCTTTTAAAAAAACTAAACTTTTTCTCTTTACTTTTTTATGACCTGTGATTCAACCAGTTTCAGAGGATAATCACACCAATTTTGGAAAATCATAAAGCATAAGACATCTAGACCGTTGCTGCCATTCATAACAAGATGAAGATCATCCTGAGTTGAGTAGTAAAGTTGGCAGAATTATTTATGAAATTTCAGCGTATTCAATGAATGAAAATGACTTCCGTAAGCAGGCAAAGTTGAAGGTCTTAAGGGCTCTATCTGTTGGCGACTGCACAAGTTCCTTGGGTAGGTGAGGAAGTGGGACAGACGAAGTTTCAAAAATATCTGTTGTAATGCAGCACAGCGTCCATTACTCGCTACTCATTCCTCTTTGTTCATTTTTTCTTGAGTGTCTCAAGATCACCCAGCTCATGTTCTGACTTTAAAGCAATCATATCTGACTTGCTTCACCATCGACACCTGTTGGTAATGCCTTTATCAGGAGTTATATTTTGTTCAGCAAGTTGCCTCGAGATGGTAAACATTGAATTTAGTAACGTTTCTTTCAAGCTTTCATACGACGAAGATTAGTTCGCACTGGCAACATGAGTGGGGCGCATACATATTCCTGCTTTTACATGATTTTCTAAGATTAAGTAGAGTTTTCGTGGAGATGTCTAGAAATAAGCGATTTTGTTCTGCCGAGATAAATGAGAAATGAAGTGATGCCATAAACACTTGTCACACAGCAGATCAATTTGTCAGATATAGTATGAAACTGATGATATGCCAGAGTAAATTGTAACAGAATCCTGAGAAGATAAATGGTTGGTAATTTCTATCCCCAAGAAATTAATGGGACATGTTTTAGTTATTTACTATTTAGTTTATTGATAAACAAGAGTAAACAAAAACTATATTCAGAAATAAAATGCGAGTAAACCCTGCGTAAAAGTATCCACTCAAATAGTCGGAGAGAAACGAATCTCTTATTTTCGCTTAACCTTTCAACAGTCTAAAAATGGACTGTCAAAACCGGCTACGTCCTACATACCTTCATTCTGATTTTCTCCGCATCATAAAAAGATAATTAGTGAGTCGTAAACTTGACTTATTTTCGTTTAACCTTTCAACAGTCTAAAAATGGACTGTCAAAACCGGCTACGTCCTACATACCTTCATTCTGATTTTCTCCGCATCATAAAAAGATAATTAGTGAGTCGTAAACTTGACTTTTCCCCACGACATTTATATGATTGATCGTAAACCCACTTGGGTCTAATTTAAGGAGCTTATTAATGTGCTAAAATTTGTTTGATTTTGTTTGAAAGATAAATCAAAGATAGAAATCAAGTGCGAATCCAACACCAAAAGTCCATCAGCATAGCCTTTAGAAGTTAAACGTTATTAGCTCAGAGGCGGTGTATCAAAACCTCATAAAAATAGGCTGACTTCATCCACTTATATGGCAAAATGGCATTTCCAATTTTATGACTTTGAAATTCTAATTTCCTTTTTAATGAACTTACCACCACCACCTGAAGAAATTCAAGTGATGAGTGGCTTGGATAGTGCGAAATATGGACATGAAAATAATCTATTTAATCTCATAATAAGTAATTAGCATAATATCACCTTTACTTCGCATATAAAACCTGTTTTATGTCATTTTCTTCAAGACTCAAGAGAGAAAGAGACCCTACACATGTGGCTGTCGCTTCCTCCCAGTGGTCGCTATACATCTTGACTTGACCCGAATATCGACAGTTTCCACTCTCATCCTATTGCTCACTTTAAAAAAAACTTTAGGAAAAGTTGAAAGTTGTAATTGGCAAAAGTGGTGGTCGCCACTATTCACATTTTGTATTCTTTTCAAAAGGAGTTGAATACGTTGCTACCCTTTATTCATTCTTGAATGAATATTTCTTTTAAAAACAAAAAGTCTTTGCAGAATAAAATGTGTGCCTATACCCAAGCGCGGCCTTCTCAGACAAAAGGAAGAGGAGCAGATCAACATAAAAAAGTGAAATTGCACGAGTTTTACAGTCAAAAATGTTGAAATGAAGGTTAATTGTATTGACAAAATAGGGAATAAAAAGTGAGATTGACAGCTGGACATGATTTGCGAGTCGAATAAAATGTTTCTCTTTATCAAATTGAATTCTTTCTAATTCCAGGTAGCATCCTTCATTACTTTGTTCAATGACCTATGAGAAGGGTGAAGATTGACATGAACTTCTTTTAAAAAAAACTGCCACTACTCAACTATATTTTTTTCTTCCTTTCATCTAATTAATATCCCATGTAAGTTTTTACACGTCGTCATTTATTAGGACTTTGGTGATTTGCACTAACCTCTGCACTCTTCCGTTCCCATCTTGTCTAGCAAGGTAATAACTTGGGACGGAAGGAGATGCGAAATAAGAAGAGTCTCGCAAGTGACGTACAGACTTTCACTTTGTTTGCTCGCAATAATCACAAGTAAACTGTGTATAATCGGCCCATTCTTCGCATCAAAGACTACCCATCGTGATTATATATTAAAAATGTGATTTATTCAAACTCCCCATTACTTTGCATTCTCGCTTGGGGACACCAACAATTTCGATTTTCCATTTAAGAACTCCGTCAACAATATCATCATTGTCATAATATCATATATTTTTCTTCTCGATAAAAAACTTTCTTGCTAAAAGATTGTATCCGATCAATGAACGGAAATGGTACTGATTAAAATTATTTTTTAGTAATTATTGATAGCCTAACAATTGGACATTAAATGCGATAGCTTTTGTTCTCGTTATGGTATTTATTATAAATTAGATAGGAATTAAAAGCAATCAGATATCGTTCGAAATGGGCGTAATCAATCGTGTAATTAACGATTTTAATTTTAATTCAAATCAATTACGAATCAAGTCGTGTTATAATCATCAGATAATTATTTATATAAACGAGCCGACTAAAAGGCATTTAAAACTTGTAGAATTATTTATAAGTCAAAATATCCAGATCGTTCAGAAAGATTTGACAAAAATAGTATACAAATCGCTTCCCATAAAAGTTTGCACTTTCTCAAAAAATTACAAACGCTAATTTCCCCTCGACACTTACCATATCACACCTCCATCTTATCATCATGAATCACACCAATTCCCCATTTTCTCTACATTTCTAATCACAAAAAATAATTTCATCAAAGCCTATTTTAAGGTTAATTGGTGTCCTCTCATTTCCCACCATAACGGGAGACTCGTAAAACCGCTTGTAAATCAAAACTTGTACTGAAAACATTTCGCACTTAAATGAATCCCACAAAATCTCTAATTTCATTCGCCGTTTACACCACCATTTAAGGATTCTTCTCTTATATTTCCACTTCCTATCAAAGGAAATAAGTCATCGTTTTACACGTTCATCACATTTTACATAATTTTTATTCACGTGAATCATGTGATCCTCGCTATTTATGTGATTGTGAACGGTTATAAAAATTGGAAAAAATTGTTGCACGAACGGAAACTACTTTTTCTTCACACCTATCAACTTCCCATATCATTATGATTCTCACGTAATTTTTTTAGGTAATTCGCGCCCTTACGTGTCCTTTTATGTGTAGTAGGTCCTTAATTTAATTTCTGGAGATGTTACTATCGCTTAAAATTTACAATCATAGGTCAATGATTTTCTTGAGTAATTTCTCTACGCGCCAGTGACATTGCCTCTAAAATGGTCAAGGAAATCGCTCACTCTTCAACTCCTCCACAAACTGATAATATTAATCTCCACTTTCTATAGGCAACTCTCTCATATCATAATTAAAATGATGTGGGAGTGCTCAACTTATTGCTATAATAAATTACTTTTTCATATAAACATTAGAAGGTGACGTCATTTCCTGTGCTCACAACATAATTTTTCTCTAAAGCTCTTTGAAAATTAATACTTTTCCGACCCAACAAGACATCTCAATGATAAACTGGTGATTTCTCATTCCGAATGAGTCATTCGACCATCTTTCCCCTCGAATCGTGATAAGATCATCAAGTTTCCGAAATTTTAAAGATGGAAATTGCATTTGTTTCTTGTTGGGGCTATTTATTTAAAGAAAAATTGTCAAGTCCATGAGCTCCTGCCCACATTTCACTTTCATTCATGCCCAATGCCCAACCGAAGGTCATACTTAATGACTTGTTTTCATCAACTTTGCAAGAGATTGCTTAAAGTTATGGGTAAACACTTCCTCCCCATAACTCTCCATTGAAAGGGAGAGTAAAGAGGTGAGGTTGTAAGTCTCCAACTCTATATTTAAAAGAATGTCGTGATCCCAACGTGAATCGCTCTCGAATGAAAACTATCATCATCACGATCCTCCCCATTAACCTAATGACTGTTGCCATAAAGCTATGAAAACGTAAACATTTCATCAACCCAAGAGGATCCAAGATCGAATGCATTTCTTATGCAGTCCATCATCCTCAAGGGCATAATACCCTTTGGGATGAATATTTTTGCACAAAATTTACAAAAAAAATGTTAAAAGATAAGTAGAGATTAATTTGCAGTTGATAATTATTAGCTTGATGCCATTTGAATACGACCATGTTACTTTCCACCATTGCCAAACTCATTTTTGACGCCTAAATTAAAGAGATAATATTAAATTGATAAGCTAAATAGCTTTTCTGAAATGAAGACATGACAGGATGTAGGGACATGTCATCCTAAAAAAATTCTCCGCTAAATTTGGAGTTAACGATAGCTTGAGTGAAATTAAGAATATCTTAGTCAGTGGAACAAATCACACAAAGCACGTTTTTCTCAAACCTTTTCATTTTAATTGCTATCAGACTTTGTCTGTTATGGAATGAGTGGCTACCCACACGTGCTGTTTAAATACTTCATATTTTCTACAAAAATAGGAACAGAATCGCTAAGGGTTTTGATAAAGAAACATGTTTAATTGGTCTGCGTTGACGTGAAAGGACTCTGCGAGTGAGTTGATAAATATGCGTGTAAACAAGTTGAGGATTTTGCCATTTATAGATTTTTTCGAGTTGTCGTGCCTTCTAAATCGTCTGATCCTTCGTCTGTCTCCAATTCCTCTTTATCCTTCCAAGAACGCTGAAAATAGATGGGATTTGTAAAAGGTTGGGCTAATTATAGTGAAATTTTCTCCACTCCTAAATCCGTTTGGGGGGCAATTCATTATCTCTATTTTTGGATGCTGTAGCAATTTCAGTTTTAGAAGAAAACTTTTTTACATGCAATTATGTGTCGTTGACAAGGTAAAAAAAATGAAGGCTAAAAATATGATACAATGATTGAGCTCTTGCTTCATTATCCTATTATTTTCATCAAGTGAAACTTTACCAAAGGCTATAGAAATTGACAAATTTGATGATTCACATCCTATTTAAGCTATTTATCAATACTTAGCTATTTCCGAATTTTATAAAGATAAAAATTCCATAACATAAATGGTGACTGGATGCTATCAAAAATGGTTTTTGCTAATTTTCTAACGCATAAAATCTATACGCCATGTGTGAACAAAGCTAGCCGAAAGGGCCCCAGTTGGTTAGTGCATTTTTCAACTCATCTTTATGCCTAGTGGTCTCCTCAACAATTCGTTTTTCTTCATCTGCTATGTCCCACTATTCCAATAACATACATTCGAGGAATTTTTCCTAAGCCTTACTTTGCAAACTAGAGGTGGTAATGTAAACAGTGTTAAAAAGACGACTTGTTTCTTTACTGTCCGATCTTTCTCTTTAGCATCTGTTCTGAGGAATGGACAGAGAATATCAGCTCAGCACGACTTGTTCTTCGATGTTGCTTCTGGGCAAGCAACTTTTTTTGCTCGTTTTCCTCCCCAGGCCTTTTGCAGGAATGAAATGCTGAAGGGGATGCATGACTAGTCAATTTCTCAATTCATGGCTGAAGGTTTGTGAATCCATTGAACTCGCCATTCATTCTTTCATTCAATAAGAATAACAATTTTTGCAATCGCTATCGAAAAAGATAAGATGATCCGGAAACGGAAATAGTAAAAAAAAATTATCAACTCGCTAATTAATACCAACTTTCCCATTTCTCACTCTCCATCTGTTCACCCCAACTGGATAAGTAAAGCAAATATTAAAATAGAAAGTTGACCACTGTCCAACTGCTGCCACCCAATGACTTATGAAATGGGTGTGAAGTTTGTTCGATTCACTCTGCGCTTTTTACTCAACCCATTTGCCATTTTCCTCCTGCTACGATTCACAATGGGAGAAAGTGAACTGTAAACAGTGCTTGTAACAATGTGTTAATGGACTATCGACCTAAAAAATCGAGTCCATTCCTCATCTCTTCTTCATCATCACATTAAAAATTTGCATCATTTCCCAATTCGAATATCGATATTCGATATAGCCCATGGCCTAGTGTTGAGCTGATGTTCTGAAATGCTTACAGGTAGCATTTCATACATCATCTCTCGGGTAAAACAAGTGGATCTTGTTGCGAATGAAAATTTTTAAGGTTGATCACGACAATCGACTTTCAAATATCTCCAATCTTAAACTTATCATAAGCTATATCATTATCGCTTACGAGCTCCTCTTTCTATGTCAGTCTGATTGACACAGATTAAAATAAAATGACATTTAAATTTTCTATTCGATTTTTACCCTTTTTTGTCTTTTCACAAACTCACAATGAACTTGCTTCATCGACTCGCTACCCATTCATATCAGTATAAATTTGTATGATGATGGGTATCTATGTGAGCTGATCTAAAAGATGAAAGAAAAACAAGTTGATCATCTTCAAAGAGAAGAGAAAAAAATGATCGATCCTCATCTCCAAAAGTTAACAATTGGATGGTAATGATAGTACTACTTTTTTCAAGCACCCTTTATCACAACCAAAGAGATAATTAAGATAGGAAAGAATAAAAGGATCTCGACAAGTGAGGGATGAGTGGCAACAACTTTTTATCGACGACTACCACGTGGCCCCTTGCAAAAGAGTGCAACTGCACCAGAGCAAAGGCAAAGGTTGGACTCGAAGGTCTATTCAACCATAGTAGTACACAGACAGATAACAACAGGTGGATATTCCCTTAAGGGTGAGGAAGTCAACATGTCGTAAAAAGTCGTAAAGTACAATATTACCGAGTACTTTCCTTCGTTCCTGTGTACCTGCGCTTTTTTACAAGATAAATGGGGATGATGACGAGAGTTTCTCTTTCTGCCTGAGAAAAGTCAACTGAACCTGTTTATTTCCCCCTTTTGTTTTGTAGTCTTGAAGAGAGAATCGCGAATAATACTTCTACCACCGTCGTCATTATAATCGACGTATTTACATACGAATAAAAAGGGTAATGTGCAATTACAGACGAGTATACAGGTTTTTTTAAAATCACTTTTCATTTTCGGTAGAGTGTGAACTCTCAATGGATTTGGGAGTCGTAAAAAACGCACATGAATAGGCAAAATGGTCATCGATGTTGAGTGTACGAGAGGTGGGCGCAAAAAGAAACGCTTTATTAATGTTAAGCTTATCGAAAAAAGTTTTATGCTTGTTGTTAAATTCAAACCCTTTTAAATTCAAAAATCTTTAACTACTCTGGAGGCTGAAATCGTACTAACCAATTTATTTCTTCGTAGTAAAAAAACGACAAACAAAAACGGTTTTGAAAAGGCATAAACCCAACACTTCTCTTGTCAAAATTAAATGCATAAAAACCATATCAAAATCAAATCTGAATAAGTGAATAGATAAATTAGAGCTGTGAATTTCCGACACTCGCAGAAATCCATCGGTTGCATTCTTCTCAAAGAAACTTTCACTCTGGCACAATTTATTCTTTTATTGTGTTATTGCACTTAATGCATAAAACCCACATGGTCGTTTGAATCTGGTTAGGGAAAAAAATCTCACTCATTCTCGCCATTCTAAACATAAATTATTCATCATAAAAGATAATACTCTTGTGATCTGATAAAACGGTGTGATTTCAATCGGTAATTTTTTTCGTGATAGTTATTATTTCAACGAGCGTCAATACTTAATGAAATCATTTCCTCTCTTTATGATCATTGTAAAAATATTTCTAATTATGCCAAGTTATAAACTATGGTACGCATGAACCGTTCTTCCTATTCTTATGTGGTGTGGCCTAAAAACAAAAAAATAAATAACAATATTTATATTACCAAAGATCAAACGGAGATTTGAAAGCTGAGCAATAATTCAATTCGAGTTGAGGTAAGCAATTCTGTGCTCATTTTAAAACTTTGCCACATGCACGTGCATTCGCTTTAAGATATGAGGAGGGGCTCAACAACTTAAAACCTTTTAGTGGGCTTACCCACTCATCTACAAAACCGTTCCGTTGAGGAAGAGAAATGATATTAATTTTTATGCGAGAGACATGATAGGAAGTTAAGTGAACTGGATGATGACGAGATGAAATAGAAAAGTAAATGTTAACTCATCCATTCAACAATTACCTAGTGGTTAATATGAAATTAACAGATTTATTACCACACTCAATTAAAATTTTTGCAAAGACAACTAATCAGTGTGTAGCTCGTTGTCTCTAAATTACGATTATGTGCTCACTCATCTTGTGGGTATACCTCTCTGACAGTTTCTTCTTACAGGAAGCAGTTTCTCTTTCATTTTACGACAAATCCCATCACCACCAAGCTATTTCACGCCAGTCAAAAACCAAATATTTTTCGATTACAGAATTTTTCCCCTTCAAAACCTGCAACAACTTTATTGCATAAAAGTTTATATTTTTATACTTTGTGTGTGGACAAGTCACTTGTAACCGGCATGTTTATTTGATTGGACAGGAGAAAAGAGACACACGTCTCTCATTTAGAATTCATGAGCCATGATAAAATTTTCATGTGAAGTGGTCACTTTTTTTAAGCAGAAAAAAATATTTTTTAACACTTATAATTTTCATATTATTACAACGAATTTAATGGCATGTGTCACTAGCACTTTTTTCCTAGCAATTACAAACAATTCAATCGCGTGTGATAAATATCAGATTATTTGCAATACGTTAGCAAATAACAAATTTCTAGACATGCAACAAATGTCATAGTTCCTTATGAAATTTCACACTTTCATCCCTTTTTACCCAACTGTTTTCAAACTAGATTTCCTAGCAATTTCCCACATGCAAAAATTTCCAATTGGTGGAAAGGTGAACGTTCAGAGAGGAACGATTACTTAATAATTATTAGAATCAGCTACCTCAACTTATCCAATATATTATTCAACACTTGAAATTATCCTCTTGGTCCTGATCTACTTAAGTATTCTGATAGTGATTCCATAGCATATTTGTCCGATGATTCCCACCAACCTCTTTGATTTCCCCTTCCCATTAGGGGAGTTGTTGATAGGAGGGGTAATTACAACTTCTCTTTTACTAATGTGATGATTATTATACCATAAAATGATCATGTAGCCCGCTTCCCATTATCTCTGCCTCCATCTCATATTTTTTTTGTCAAGAAAGAGCCATCCCTAATGGATTTTCACAGTGATGCGAGAGAGTCCCCAAACAATAAAATATTTCTCTGCATTTTTATTATTAAAAACGACTGCGGTCGTTATTAAAGCAAGCGGAGAGAGATACGAATACTAAATTACCGTCATCAGCGTCATTGTCAATTTTTTACGATCTTTCCTCGACACACACAGAAAGATTTCTGCAAGCAAAAGTCACTTCTTATTATGTACATTTCCTGCTTCCCTTTTTCCCACTTTGTAAGAAAATGTGAGAGGACAGCATAGTCTGGCCCAACTTGGCAGATTGTCATCGTGCTGAGTCTTAATATGATTATGATTATGTGGCAGCTACTTAACAACGCTAAAGAGGAGTCAATTTTCTACGAATAGATTCTTTTAAATGTTGGATATTTACGGGACGAAATTGAGCTTAGAATTTGCTATTTATTCTATTATGACGAAATAGAAGAGAAAAGGGAAACGCTCGCATTTCATACAGTCAAAAATAGTAACGGATGCGCATAGTGATCAGTGATCAGGATGACTAGAATTCTTTTAGCCTTTCTACTATCCCATATTACCGGTTATAATGATAGTGATGAGTTTATGTACGACAACGTTGTGTAATGAATGGAGAATGGAAAGGGTCATTTACGTATTTGCACAAGCCCATCTACTAAAGCAGCAATTTCTTAATCAATTTTCTTGTTGTTCAGCTTTCAAATGTGTAAATGACATGGTGAGAGGAATAATAATGATATTACAATAATTAAGTAATGTTACTATCTAGTGAATGAGCTTGAGAGGCTCGGCTCTGCCAAAGTACTTCGAGAGCGGAAGGAAGTGCACATGCGACGACATGACATGAGCAACATAAGCTCTCTCACTACCCATATCAAATTAAACAAACTTGACCACTAAAAACTACCTACCGAGAGGGAAGAGAAATGAAGGAAGAGTTGTGATGTTGTTGATAACAAATTTTTGAATATTTTCTATTTTTTCTCTCTCGAGACTATCGCAATACACCATTTGACAAAGAACACACGTCCTAATGCTTGTCTTTAATATTTATAAATATTAAGAATAGATCTGCAGAATTAAATCCATATTAATGCACTTATTATAAAATTGTATAAAAAAATCAGACCTAAAAGGATTTTCATTCATTTTTTCCTTCACAATCTCACTTTCCGTTAAGACCATCCCAGTCTAAAAATTCTGAATTTTTAACTGAAAAGTGCCACCAAAAATGTGCTTTTTAAAAGGAGTGACTTCTTTTAAAAAAGCGGCTCGCCCAATACTTGTAATAAGAGATAAATGAGAAGACGAGTTGCAC
>JAHZMU010000689.1:0-17626 GCA_027743725.1 Rambutsinella grinnellia | reverse complement strand
GCTAACATGTGAACACGCTGTTTCTCGCTCGAAAACTCTTGTTACCTTCCGAAAATAATAATTCTATATCGCTCTCTCTCTAATATGAATGTATAACACGCATCGCAGCTGTACAAAAATTCGTGTCATAAAATAGTGATTGTCTCTCTCGCTATCGCAAAATGCTTACTATGCTCGTAGTTTATTTGTAGTGAACTCTGCTACAAATGATAAGTCTTAAGACAGTTCTAGTATTGGCTAACTTTTACTCCTCCTCCTTCTAAAAAACTTTACTAAAAGTGTGTGATTTGTGGGGAGGTTAATTCGCTCCAATTGCAAACCGTTTTACTGCTTTTACTCAAAAGTATAATAAGCTGGAGAAGAAGGAGAAAGAAACCTGATTAAATTTAAACATTAAAACTAAATCTATTACCCTCACCATTTCTATTTACCCTTCTTAAAGACCGGCAAGGCTGGCAGTGAGCCGAAATACCTGAGAAGCACCGGCTCGTTGTGGAGTTATAATTGGAGTAATGGAAACGTGATTGATTGATTTTGCTCTTGGTTGAAGCATGAGTTGAGAGGTATTTTGGAGAGAATGAAAAAATGAATGGATATGCGAATTGGTTGTGGGCAAAGCTTGAGGAGCAAGTCGAGCTACAGCAAGCCCAAGATCACCGTGCTATTGCTGAGTTGACGGTTAAAGTTGAGAGGATCGACTCACCCAAGCAATTCTTTTCACTGTTGATATCTGAATTAATAGAAACGAGATTACCCATCAGCCACATTATTAAATGGCTTCCGGCATCCACACAAAATATCCCACCTGGGCCAGTGTCTCTCTTTATATCCTTTTTGAGATTACTCTTTGCACCGTCTGGGAACTCTGAGATAAGCAACAGTTCAGAAATTATAAAAATCTCCACACAACTTCGAAATAAGCCATCTATTATGACGAGGAATCAAGAGATAAATGGCTTCTTAAACTTATCACAACTATCTTCCTCTCCTCCGTCTGCCCCCAAATTACAAAGTTGCAAAGGACACTTTTACAACGAAACTTTCCACAATTCCCTAAACCAAGTGCTGTGCAGTTGATTCGGGTGTCTTCACAAAATTCTGTGAATGGTCAAGGAAGGAAAAGAAGCGCAGATAATTTTGAGAAACTCTTTAGAAAGAGAAAATATCCAGCCTCGGATTCCGTCCGTATCATACATTACCTCATTTTTATTTACTTCGAAACAATGAACATCTCAATCAACTAAGAACTCACCCTAATACAAAAGAGCAACTATTCTAGCAATAATCCGTTGTGTACAAGGCGCTCTATCAAGCCACTCAACGAAACCCAAGAATAATATGCGTTTCTGCTCAAAATAATTTAACGTTCAGCTTCTTCTTATTAATAATTTCTTACAAGACTAGAAACTCTCTTTGGAATGGAGTCTTACGCATTATAAAGACAAGTTTGGTGTTCGATCTAAGCTTTAAGAAAAGCGGATGACGTCATGCTCCAACTTTGAAGCAGTCCTTTTACGACATCCCAAGATGTTTAAAACTGCTTCTTATTCTGCTCTTATTCTCTCTCTCTCTAAACTCAAATCATAATCAATCATGAATCACCTTTTTGCCTACTAGTTTCTACAATTTCAATCGTAATAGTTCGACTGCACTTTCTCAAGCGTTAAAGACATATATGTGATTACTTTTAGTGATTTGTTCAGTGCTTGTGTCCACACAAGTTTCACCAAGCTACCTGCTATTTATAATTCTTTGATTCTACAATCACAAATCACACAATTTATTTTTTTTGAACGTATACTCGCTTCATCATTGTCTTCATCATCATCACATCATAATCAGCATCATCATTACTGAATCATCATATTTACCTGCCTTCTTCTTCCCAATCTACGACTAAGAGTTTAAAAGGCAGTCATTTCCTCAGACACTGACCAAACCCGTGCTTTACTAAGTTAAAATTATTAAATTACTCAACTCAAAGAAATTAAAAGAGAGTTGCTACTTTCTCCCGCAGTGATTCTTTAAACTTTCCATCCGTTACACTAACCCATGCATTATACGCAGACATCTCCCCAAAAATCACTATTATGAGTGCGTGTACGTTACATAACTTGTTAACAACTTGACATGCTATTTCTTCGTTTTCTCTCAAGAACATTCACATTTGGGAAATCAAGAACATCCAAACTCTAAACTGATAAGACATACAAATTAATTTCTACAAAAAGTTATAGAAAACTTGTGAAACTCTTTGTATATTTCACAGTGACTAACGATTTAATAGTTGTTGGTGATTTTGGCGTGACGTGTTTACCATCCCTTTCATAACCACCTCGCCTTGCCCTTTCCCTTCCTATACCCTTGGTTGCTGAGACTGGGCTCTTGTTCCAGTGGCTTACCCTCCCAAAAAAAGTGAAGAGTTGTTGAGATCCCCGGAAAAGGTAATATTTAAATCTGTGTGAAGCTGTGGCGCGATTATTACGAGTGAAGTTGGCTGTCATCTTGGACATAGTGACATAAGCCATCAAAGTCTGTAACCGATTTACCCACAACTCTTCATCTCAACCAACCTCTCTGTCACCACAGCATTCAAACTTATCAAAGGAGAGGAATCAACGTGCCATTATCACAACTGCTTTCACCTTCTTCAACTTTTGCCCCCCATCGTGTTAACTTTGTAGAGTGTCGCCGTCCTATACGTTCCCAATCAGCCGTCATCACTTCTTCATAGCCATCTTTTTGCTCTGTCGTATTTCCTCACTCTCATTGACACTTAGACCTGCTTCCAATCTTCCCTTGCCGCCGTCAATCAACCGTGCAATAACATCCGAATCAAGCTCCTTTCACTCTGCCAACTCTTCAAGACGGGAAGTAAGAACGTTGTCAAGTCTAATAAACGGAGTCTCTTGCTTTCTCAACTCAACCCTTTATCACCCAGCCCATTGACCAATCTCCAACCAACACTCAAAATATTGACAGCATTTACGTATCTTCACATAATCATCAGTAGTTTTTATACAATTCTTTTCCTAAAGTGGGACACAACGTTCTCAAATAAGTTTCCTTCTTCTAAAGAGGAAAGCTATTCAGGAATTTTGTACGAAAATCTATATTATCATACAAAGAACAGATTCCAACACGTCCAAAGCAGTCAAACAAGCAAAGTCATTTCTATTGTGAGTAATTTTCTTAGGAGAAAAAAATATTCTCCTTTAATACGTATTACCAAACAACGATACTCCTGAGGGAGGAGAGTCTGAACTGAGAATTTTTTTAAACTTTAAAAAAATAAATGAATTCACCTTTTTAGTAAATATTGTCCAAAGTTGAGTTGACTTTTTCAATAATACTCGTCCAAAAAGGAACTTTTAAACCAGAGTAAACTGGAGATAAATATAATCGTTTTAAAAGTGTAAAAAATATCACAGAATTCAATCGTTTATTTTGTTCTAAAAAAACAGAGACTGTTCTATTTAAAGCCGGTTTGTAAACTCGTTAATAAAAGCTAGTAATGACGAGAAATAAACTTTCTTCCAAGAAATCTCACTTAGATGCCAATTTTCGTTAGAGGAAGGGTTTTATGAAGAGGAAAAAATATTGAAATTTGATTGTAGAAATTATACTTGCGTTTCAGAGCCAGTATTATAAGAGCTGACATGTTGAGGTATAAAGTTAAAAACGATTACTTTCATTATAGACAAGGATAAGAGAATATAAGGGGAGTGTACTGAGAGAGACATCAGATATTTTTTAGACTTTCAATTTACTCTCTCTCTCTCTCTTTCGTCCACTCAACTCTAGATTTTAATTGTGAAGAGAGAGATTTTGCAATTGTGTCCTTAACACATTTGACTTATTTACTGAAAGGGGTAATGAGGAAATGATTTTCTAAAATATCTGAAAAGGCTAAATTGATAGGGGAGAAGAATGATTTGTTTTAAGAATTTGCCTTGACTTCCACTATTCCTTTTTTATCACAAAGAAAGATTAATGCTGTTTAAGAGAAAAGGCGGGTGCTTTTAAGAAAACTATTTACAAGTGCTAGAATATCTCTGAATAAGACTTTGAATTTATTGTAAACTGTTCCAACTTAAGCAATACGTTGTGAATGGTGAATGCTATTTGTCTAAATATATAAAAAATAAGATTGAGGTTTTCGAAAAGTCCAATAATATAAGAGACAAGTAATCGTAAGCGTAAAGATTAGTTTGAATAGGTAAGAATAAATAGATTGTAAGGTTGAATAAAAGGATTCACGTGAGAGGATGAAAAGGTCTCGATAGAGAGAAGAAAGGAGTAGCATTTCTTCTTTATGAGAAAAGCCTGAAAAACTTCTGTTTCGGAAGTATTTTTTAATGAAAAAAAAAATTGGGAACAAGTGGCCACCTGAAGAAGAAGAAGGGACACGAACTTGACTATTTCAATAAACTCTTTTGTAACCTGCACCAGACGAAATTAACAACGAACGGAGTAACAAGGATAATCTTTCAGATCACTAAATGTAAAAAAAGAAAAGAATTTTGCCAAAGAAAGGGACGAAGAGGAAATGATACTTTGGGATAAAAACAGGCTCAAGCAACGTTAACAAGAAAAGACAAGAATTGCCATCAAACTTCTTATTGGAGAAAGGTGGTGGTGGTGGTGTTGGCGGCGCGATTCTGCTCTCATCATCATCATTCTCCTCATCGCGATTGAGTAGCGAGATAAGGAGGCTTCTCTCTACGTCTCTAGCTCGAGTAGAAGGTGTTGTGGTGTGTCGTCGAAGTGGGCTTTATAAAAATCTGTCAAAATTTCTCGCCTAGATTTTGTCGATAAGTGGGGGGTAGCGCCTTCACATCTATCTCCCGACGGCCTGGACCAGCCAACTGCCCTGGGTCTCAGGTCACCATCCCTCACTCCTTCCCTTACCTCCCACTCGTTATCTAAAGCGACTAATCGTTCCTATAATAAATTCTCTGTGGCTGACCTCACTTCCCCAATCCTACCCTGTCCTCTAGAACACAACAAGACGGATTTAAGTGGGTAAATCATCTTTCCCTCTATTAATATTTTTATAAAAAAGACTTTGCATCATCAGCTTAAGTTTTATGTCCTTGCTTTACTCTACTTTCTATTCACTCGTCATTAAACGATGAGAAGGGATGAAGCCATGGCCATTTATAATGAGCAATTTTCTTTAAAACCTGAACTCAATCATTTTACAACTTACATCCTTCTCTCGTCCATTCACCAAATACTCGTATCACTCCGATGCGTTCTCTCTCTCTCTCTCTCTCTTCCAAACATGCCATGCAATAAAAGTGCTAGTGATGGAGATACTGCCATCATATACTTATCATCGCCACCAATGTAATAAAAAAATTCTGCGCTTTTCCCTTCATCCTTTTTTATTAGCACTTTTCTCTCTGCAGAAGGAGAAATATGCATATTTCCTTTTTGGAATTCTTCCTCTACATATCATTAATGCGAGTTCGGCAGCGACAGATGATCTATCTACTTCTCCACTATTTCGCATCGAGCAAAATAATATAATACTATATAATAAAAATGGGATCTGCCTCTATCATCACTCAACACATTCTCTAAAATATCAGTAAAAAAAACGGGGAAAATATTAGACTTTTCTTTATCTCCCCATTTTTGCTATAAAATGGAAATCGTTAGAAAGAAGGCCACCAAGTAATGTTCTGATTGGTGATCTCCTTAAAAAGAAAAAAAGAGGACTCGTTGCGAATAAAAATTTTACATGAAAAGAGAAAATAAAATATGTTTGAATCTTTGAGATGAAATTAAAAGGAGTAAATCGTATGTGAGATGAATGTAGTCAAGAATGTTTCTAAAACATTCTATTTAATGCGAAATACTCAGTCCACTTTCAAACTAGGTCTGCTAAAGTCATTCATATGGAATGGCCATTAGATCAAGAGAATTTATCATTGAGATTTACAACGAACAAAGTTATGACCATCAGCTTTGTGCAATTGCGCAGTTTCTTGATGCAGTTTATGTTTATATTATAGAGAAATATTAGAAGGAAAAGAGATCCATTGATTATTGGTGGTCTTTTTGCTTTTTAAAAAATACAATGAGATAATTATCAAGAGTGGAATGGACAAGACAAAGTTAATAATATTCATATTATTCACAAGAGCATCTCAGGCTATGGATTGACCATCATATTCTATAAAGCTACTCACTAAAATGCTTTGCACTAGGTCATTTCTACTATTTAAAATTAAGCAAACCATTATATTTGTTCGTTATACCTGGCGCATACTGGTTTTTGAGGTGAAAAAACGCGTGAAATGACGCAATTCGCTTGATGCGGAAATTCTCTAGTGGTTTTAGAGAATGGAAGCTGTCGATACGTATCGACTTGCATATTTAAGATTTATACCGCTTTTATGTTTGATCTTTGTTTTTTTTGTAATATTTACGCTTGCTTGAAAACATGAAGCTGTCTAGATTTTACTGGTTTCCAATAAAATATTTCTATAATTTGAGTAACAGAAGAAGCGTGCCAAGTTAAGAAGAAAACTTTATAGAAAAAGTTTACTAAGTGGAGAGAAAAGGGGAGTTTTTAATAGTCGATATATTCAATGCGTTTCAGGTCTCTACCAAAACTCAGCAGCCAAGACGATGAAGGGCCAACTCCGCAGACACTTCACCTGACAGGCACTGGTCATTTTGAGCCGATTCCGCACAATCATCAAGACTGCGAACGAGTTGTCATCAATGTAAGTGGAATTGTTTTTGATTTTGTCCTTTATAAATAAATTTACGTGTAAATGGCATAGTAGTGAGAAGGCAGATGCAAAGAGAGTCATATAGTAGAAGACTATTAATGACTACATTTCCTAAAGGTGGGAGAAAGGTCACGCTTGGAGATCAGGTATTAAAAAGTTTTCTGAATTTCAGGTGAGCATTGTTTCCCTTTTCACACGCGCACGCCCTAAATTGTAATACTTATGCATTTCAATCTCTTCTAATGTGAATGTAAAGGGAGGACGAAGGTTTTATCAAGGAGGAGGAGAAACCCCTTCCAGACAACCTGTTCCAGCGGAAAGTATGGTTGTTGTTCGAGTACCCAGAGAGCTCGCAGCAGGCTCGAGTTGTGGCCATTATTTCGGTGTTTGTGATCCTCTTGTCAATTGTTATCTTTTGTCTCGAGACACTTCCCGAGTTTAAACACTACACGCTGCACCAAGTGACGAACAATACAACATTAGTCGAAGAAGATGAAGTGCCTGACCTCACAGGTATTTATCACCTCTCTTATTTTTAATTAAAAGCTAAACAGTTGGATTGGTTAAAGAATCAATTTTCTGTTTTCCGTGATGGAGGAAAGATTTGGATTCGGAGTATGAAGGGTAATACTAATTGTGGCATTTTCTTGTCGATTTCAGATCCCTTCTTTCTAACCGAGACGATATGTATAGTGTGGTTCTCTTTTGAGTTAATCGTCCGGTTTCTCTCGTGTCCCAATAAACTGTTATTTTTCCGTGACGTTATGAATATCATAGACTTGATAGCAATCATTCCGTACTTTTTGACACTGGCCACCGTCCTCGCCGAGGATGACAACGAGCCGATCGTCCCTAAGACGAAGCAAGACTCCGCCTCCAACCAAGCCATGTCACTCGCCATTCTCAGAGTTATACGATTAGTCAGAGTTTTCCGAATTTTCAAGCTCTCAAGACATTCTAAGGGACTTCAAATCCTCGGAAGAACTCTTAAGGTCAGTGACTTTATCTTTATTTACAAAATAACTAACTAAATAAATAAATGTTATAAAATAAAATGCATTGATACTTTGGGAGCCAACAAAACGTCTTACATGTAATTCATTATGATATAGATATGGATAACAATACATTGGTTCGTTTAAATACGTAATACATACAAAAAGGTAACGAAGTAAGTTTACAAATAATTGGTTAATGATGACCAGTTAATCGGTAATCGATGCTGTCTTCGATGTCATCACGGCTCTGTTCACAGCTCGCAATATCAGTATCCTCTGGGACGTTATGCGGAATGATCCATCCAATCTGCTCGCTAATTATTCCATTTTCATCCTTGCCAGTCACGAGTTTCCAGAAGCTATCGGCAATCCGCACATCATCGATCACCGTGTTGGTTGAAATAAAGGTCCACATGAAACTTTCGTCTGTGCATTCCGTCCTATTACTTTCCGAGTGGCTTTCTCAGTCCAAACACGCGTGTTAAATTTTTCTCTTTGCATGACGTGGTTTGTCATATAATTTGCAACACGGGCCGATTCAGGAGACGATGAATGGAGACTCTTCTCACCCATGTGACCATGCTGCTGCCCTTTGATTTTTGGAGAAAGTTGCACATCGCTTGAAATCGTTGGATCATAGTTGAAACTGTTGGTGGTAGCTTTTCTTTTACGAGTGTTGGCATCTTCTCTTGGACGGACAAGGTTCGCTTGAGTTAGCGTATGCTCCACTAGCAGAGGGGTCTTGATCTTGGTATCAAATACCATCCTGATATTTGGGTGCTTGGAAAATATGGAGCTTCCGCCTCTGGATTTACTGAAGCTTCAGCCTCTGGATCTGTTGGTGGTCGCGCTTCCTTGGCTTCCCTTAGGAGTTGGAGGATGTCTTGTTCCTCGATAATGGCGTCTGGCACGTTGATGTGCGCCTCCAACAAATGAAGACAAAAGAGGTCCTCATTCAGTGACAATTCGTCACAAAACTGACACACTAACGGTCCTAATCGATCTTGACATGTTTCCCTTCGTGCGTGATCCTGGAAACTTCGCCAACTTTGGCATTGTCGATTGCAAATTGAACACCTAAAAATTTACGATATCATTAGTTTCACTTGTTGCACAAATATAATCTAACTGTAATCTAATCTTACCTCACGTAACCCTGGTGATTAAGTTTGTAGTGCAAAGCTAAAGCCCAAATGTCATACAGTCCTGTCTGAGGGCATCCTTTCACTGGACAGTCAAACAGGTAATGATGAGTTTGCACGTGCGTGTCCATTTCACTTTGAAACTATCGTTGGTGTCCACACGGATAACCATCGGAAGTCATCAACTCGCAGCGGTTAAAATAGCGTCGGTACCGTCTCCCCTTCTTCGTTTGAAAGTACTCCTTCAGCGGATGGTCCATAGGTAACCTGACTGGAAGGGGTGAAGGTTTCCAATCCATCGTTAAATTCACAATTCGAGGTTTAAATCAATGTTTTAAACAACAACCAGAAAAAACTGACATTTTCGCAAACAAAAAACAAAACTATTGAAAAGCAAAAGCCATCAGTAGAACCGATTTATGTAGCCTGAATTGAGGTTGGTTCGACATACGTTTTTTCAACGTTGGCTACCCAGTCGTCATATTTATGCATATGATAAATTTGCATTGAACTATGTAATATTAATCATAAACGTTTTCTTTTTCCTTAAGGCTTCCATGAGAGAACTTGGATTGCTCATTTTCTTCCTTTTCATTGGTAAGGAAGCACATATTCCTATTCTCACTCACCCACTACACCCCTTACTATAAATTAAATAAGTAAAGTCATTCAATGACAACCCTCAATCTTCAAATATATAATCTATATCGATAAATTAATCTTTCTCCATCACCCAAATCATTAAATACTCGTCCGTCGAAAAAATGGCCCACCATTACCAAAATATCAAAGTCCTACAAAATTCTTTATCAAATTCGGATTTCCGTGATATAAAAGCCAGGTCCATCGGAAGTATTAGGAAGGCATAATAAGTATGTCCATGTCAAGTTACGTTTCTACTTTTTCTTTCTCTTTTTTAATTATACTCTTCTCCCATAATTCCATTGCGTGATTGGCCGACTTAGCAACAACCTTATTCATCTCTTCAAGCTCATTAAAACATAGATCATATAGAAAGCGCTGACTCTGCATCACTGATAAAAAAACGTAGTGAAAGTTTCCGTGCAGAAATGAATGAAAGGGAAAAGTAGGCGAGAGAATAGAGTTAATGCATCGCATAAAATGTGGACTACATCAAGGAGCATATTGATTAATTATGCATGCCACGCTTGTTATTATTTGTGAGTGATTCTGTTGAGGAATAAATTATATGTGAAGGCTTCTGAGGATGTTGAAAAAAGACGAGTTTATTTTGTGAAGAAAAAATGCTGCTAACTTCACAACAACTTCATCAAATTAATCAAATTTTACTAGTAAAGAAAGATCAATATCGCTTGGGAAGAGTCAACTTAATGGTAGGTGGACGTGCAAGTTTATAATGTTTGAAAGCGTTTAAAAAGGACTAACGCATGCTTGTTAGTAGTACTAGCCATGTCACTTTTTGTAGACTTTTTGATTAACACCGAGATTAATACTTGTGATCAATCGTACTAACAATTTTCACAGTAAAGCCAGCCAAGGAAGTAAATGTAAAAGTTTATGTTTTTTCTCTCTAACACTTTCTCTCCCGTTTGTTTTCTACCTTTCTCTCTGTTCTTCTAGGAATTGTACTGTTCTCAAGTATTGTATACCATTGTGATGCACAAGAGTATGGCTCTACGTTCAGGTCCATACCTGATGCTTTCTGGTGGGCACTCATAACCACCACGACTGTCGGCTATGGTGACATGAGGTAACGAAACTTAACACCATGACTGACTCCGTTTCTCGTCTTCCCCCACAACATTTCTCTTGATCCTCTAATCCCCACACAAACAGTGTAGCTATCTATATAAAACTCGGCTTGAATGTTAATTATATGTGAGTGGTCGCCATATAAAACTTATTTCTCTATGTGGTCATATAATTGTCTCATTTATCCGTACATCTGTGTCTCCAGGTATTATTCTAAATTGCCTTGATCATGATCACACCCTATTTAATACTTGTCTTAAATTGTAGCATTTCTTTCTATACTTCATGTCATCAATCGTCATCATGTGTCAATCTCTCCAAGCTTACTCTATCTTTAACTCTGCTCAAATCTTAGTACTCTTCCTAGTCTAGTTTATGTTTGAAAGGTTGATCATAATTGCGTAAAAGATTTCCAGTAATGAACCCTTCTAGTTGGTACTAAAATCTTTCGATTGCTTTCTCCTAGTTCAGTTACATATTTGATTGCTCTTTAATCTCCTCTCAAGTAAAATATTTCATGTCATTTCGTAATAATCTATTTAATTGTTGTGCATATCGTAAACTCTTTAAGATACTCAATCATCATGTCTAAATGCTGAGAATGTCAACAAGAAGTTCGAGAAAGAAAAAAGAACGGACTTTGTTTCTAAAACAACGGCATACTCGGGCATATGAATATTTGACACAGGATGAATCTTTGTTAGGTGTGGTGTAGGGTTATAGAAGTGAAGCGAAAGCGTCAATCTTATGTTTTTTTTCGGTTGAAAAGAATTGCGTATTGAGTAATGATTGATTGATGATAATGTTGATAATGATGTTGATGATGTAGACCGCTCTGCCTATCACTGTTTTCCTCTTCTTGCAGGTGTGGTTCTATTTTCAAGTGCTGTCTACTTCGCAGAGGCTGGCACTGAACATTCTTACTTCAAGTCTATTCCCGATGCATTCTGGTGGGCGGTCGTTACCATGACGACAGTGGGCTACGGTGACATGACGTATGATGATCCATAAAATTATTATTCTTATTTTCTCTCTCTCTTTCTTTTTTTTATCTCTCTCTCTCTAATGCAAGAAAAACGAAAAACGTTTATATTCTCTGTCTATTCTATACTTATCTCTTTCTGCCTTTTACACTACTCGCGACTCTCTCTCTATTAACCCGTTTTCTCTAGTGCTAAAAAATATATACTAACACGTATCAGAAAGCAAATGTCATCACCGCTACCGTACACAATTTCTCCTTCTCTCTTTAGTTCTTAATACAAAATTTATATCGCTAGAAAGTCTTCATTTACTTACGTTTCACAGAAAGCAAAAGCTGATTATCACTGTCACACTGTGAGTGTCTCACTTAATCTTTTAGGTGTTGATCTCCTTCACTTTCTCCACTTTCTCCATCCATGTCTCTCTTTCTCTCTCTCTAAATCTCCTTCACTCTCTGCAATAAAGACAGCCTTGAAGTACTTAAATTCATTTATAAGTGAGAAGGTACTAACTTGCTTATACTAATATCGTCTTGTCAGTCAGTGTCACCTCTTAAATGTTTTAAACGTTCACAATTATTTCTAGTGTCTAGATTCATTTTATGTTTCTAGTGAAAATGAAAGTGTCCTTCGAGACCACTTTCACTCTCCGTTTTGTTCATAGTCCAGAGTGTGGAAATACAAGAGTAGAATACACTCTGATCAATATATTCGTAGTGGAAAGATACTTTTCTAGTATTTCAAGCATACATTTTAAACGCATTGTGGAACACTAGTGTTGGGATAGTCAAAAGAGAGTAATTTAATAACTGAATGTTAGAAAATTGAATTTTAATACGAGTTTGAACTTTATAATTAATTTTGAAGTAAGACTTTATTCCTCATTATATTTCTCCTTTTTCTCGTGTTCCATTTGGTATTACTTTTAGAGCCCTAGCACTCGTTAGTTTTTTAAGGGGAACGACTACCTTTCAAGTGATGAGGTGGTTCGCCTTAAAAACAAAGTATTAAGTTGGAGGCAAAGTAGTCTTCCGTTTTATTAGGTGTAGTTGGGGGAAATTAGAGATACTACTAATCCAGTAATTAATGACAAGTTAGAGAAATTTTGTTAACTGGCTAACTTTGTTTGTTGACATTTCTCAGCACAATTTAAAGAAATATTGCTGCCTCTTAACTAGCCGTTGTAGCTTGAGAGTACGAACTAACTCATACTAAAACGTACTTTTATTTGATGTTTTTACGACTTCTCCGTATTACCGCTTTTTGACACGAAACTATGTAATTATTGGCTAGCTGTGTAGACCGCTTGACCAACTAATGTCATGTCTACCTGTTTATACTTTATGTCCTTAACTTATCGAATTGCTTTCCCCCTTGATCAACTCAAAATCCTACATGTATGCTTCTATGTTGCTTATATTGATGTTCCATTTTCTCTCAACTAATAAAAAACTAATACATTTAAATATGAAGAATTAGCATGGAAAAGTTAGATGCATACATGAGAGACTTATTGAGAAAGAATACTGATTGACTTTTTTCTCATTTCCCCTCGCGTGTTTCGGAGACAGGCCGGTAGGTGTCTGGGGTAAAATAGTCGGTTCATTGTGTGCCATTGCCGGTGTCTTGACAATCGCTTTGCCTGTGCCTGTCATCGTGTCCAATTTCAATTATTTCTACCATCGTGAGACAGACCAGGAGGAGATGCAGTCGCAGAACTTTAACCACGTCACAAGCTGTCCCTACCTACCCGGTACTTTAGGTAAGGATGATACATTTTATAGTGTGAAACCTGTGATCACATGTGAGAAGGTGTAGTCTTGGTCGGAAGTGCAAGGCTGCTTGTTTCCGCGAGAGAAACTTGTCGAGATATGAGAACAATATGAGAACTCTAAAAGAGTCTTAAAGTATAATGAAATTGCTATTTTCTCCAGCTACTAGCCAATGTGTAACAGTGTTGTTTGTTGATATTAATTCAGGGTATTCGAATCCAGACGCTGGCTCCATTTCCGAGTCCTCCTCGGACATCATAGAGCTGAACGAGGCAGAGTTGACGAAGAAGCTCGGGAATGCCAACCCATCCAAACCTAGAAATAGCTGTACGCCTCGTATAGAAACAGACGTTTGACCACACGGTATGACCACTTCTCTTCCTTCTCCTCCTTTTCTTTCACGTATGTCTCTTTTCACACACAAAAATATCTTCTTTTTCTCTCTCTCTTTCGCTATCAATGTATTGACCTTGTCGAGAAAAACTGCTACTATTTATCCCGTACAAACATTTATATGTGGGGTGAACGAAATGACAGCTCGGTCTTTTCATCTTGTCCAAATGAATTGTAAAAGATCGTGCTCCCCAATTACATGCACCATATAAATTATCCGAGCAATAAACAAAAAGATTTTCTGAAAGAATGTCGGCAACGCTTAAATCAACTGTTACATGATCGACCCAGATTTACGCATTATAATTCCGTTCGTTCTTCCACCCCACGACGGAATTAGAAATGGAGGGGGGTAGGTAAACATCAGCCTGTATTTTATTGTGGATGGAGACCGTTTTAATGAACTCTGTGAACAATCATGTAATTCCTATCGACCTCTCTTTCAATAGCCACTTGAGTTGTTGAGGGAGTCGCTTTAAACTACATTTACTTTTTTTCTTATCTGTTGACTGCCAACAATGCGGCCACTCGTTCCCTTTTGTCAATTTTCATGTCAATATATTATGTATGAGCTAACATGTGCTATAAGAGCGGTAGCTTTCAGAATAGTTTTGAAGGATAAAGTTATAATGTAAGCATAGGAATTGGATAAAAAGCGTGTAGCCCTTCAAAGTCGCCTTTCCCTTCCCACACGTCAAGTATAAGGAGAGAAAGAGAAATATCGAGGAGCAGCAAATGTCCTTCACTCGATCCATCCAAAGAGAGTGACAGTGGTCGTGTGTTTGTGCTACTGCATTGTTTGTAAGAGGAGGCTAATGTCTACACGAAGAACAAAAAGGAGCGTATGTAAATCATGAGCTTGAGAGTAAGGAGCTGAACTTTTACACTGAAGGAATATAGAGGGTGAAATTCCTCTAGGAAGAATGGGAAAGCACCGGGAAACGAAATGATCCGGACATGTGAAATTGCTGACTTTGTTTCAGGGCTTTTATAAGTCTTCGTTTCCTCACTAGTTGTAGGGCAGTAGGAGAAGACAAAGTAGTAGAAAGTAGTATTAAAGGGCTCCTTCTCCACATCACTACCAGTTCGACTCCGACTTTATGTCGTGGATGATGGTGGTGTAGGAGCTCCAGTTGACTCCGAGATTTTGGTGCATAGACCACGGAGAAAACGCTGCATTGATATTGATCGACTTGCCGAAGCAAAAAAGGAGTGAAGAAGAAGGAGAAAGGCAAGATGGAGTGAAATTGGGAGTAAATGGAAAACGTGGATGAGAAACCCTTTCTCCTCCTGAATACCACTCTTTCTTTGTCGCTTTCTTTTTCAGAGCAGTTTTTTCTTTAAAAAGAAAACTACCTAAATGTATTTTCGCATGTAATCATGATGATGTAATGGGTCTCTCCTTCTTTATGCTATAGCTCGATACTGTTGCTGCTCCTTTGAACAAGTCTTGGGGAATGGGCGAGTGACTGCTACTCCAGTGGAATAGGAATGGGTGCCCATTCCCATTTCTCAGTATAGTCATTGAACCTCTCATATCGTGATTTAGGTTGGCATGCTGGCCAACTGACTGAAAAGTTAATTTAAACCTTCCATTTCCTAGTTTGGATTAGGCTCAAGCCATTCTAAAAACTAGTCTTTTGAGCTGGGTCGGCTCTTTGACAAGTAAAAGGCTAACCAAAAGTGAAATTGTAGGGTTGAAGAACACGCTCAGGGAAAAAAATGACGATGTAAATCAATATTATGCAGAGTAAATTCCACTCCATATTTTTCACATTTGGCATGAATTTTTTTAATGAATAAAAAGGTAAGAGTAATTTTGTCATGTGTGTGCACACGACATCCTGAAAAAAGCTAGAAACCCTTCTACAAAAAAAGAGAATTTATAAAGACGGTTTACGGTTGGGAAGCATGCAATTTCATGCGTGAGTGAAGATTTAATATGAATCATATGTGGGGTAAATGACTAAAAAGTAGTACAATACTAAAAAAAGGTATTTAACCTCACAACTTTCTCTCTTAACTGGCTAACAAGTCGAGAAGTGGTCGAACATTACTACCTTTTTGTTAATTTTACGCACTGGCAAAACTTGGAGCAAGCCCATGTAAGCTCAAGCCCAAGCTCTACACCCATGTAATTCTGATAAATTGGTGCATTGGGTGCAATCCGTTCACCTCACATTAAACGTTTTTCTATTCGCTTTGCTTCTAAAGCGTCTAAACGTTTATGGAAATGTAATTGAATTTATTTTTTCCTTTTTCTAGAGAGCGATATCTTCCTGAGTACTTGGACTTTTACAACTACTGCAATTACTACGTCAGCTAGAGGAACTGTTGATTCAACTTCAATTAATCCTATCGTAATTACGACTATGTTAAAACAACTTGCTACTCTTACTATTAACTCTACTCCTTTAACTACTCTTGTAATAAGTGCTACTATTACAACTTCTACTATTGCCACCACCACCACAAAAGCTCTAATGATGATTATTACAATTACTTGTACTCTAATCTTAGCTAAGAATTAAGTTAAAATTCGGTAACTTACATACACTCTACTATACTAGGGTACTACTCGTAAAGACCTCACACGACGTCCACTAGCATGGAACCATCAGAAAACATTTCGTCAAATTTTAAAGGAAAAAAATCAAGCAAAATCGAAAAAAATGAATGAGGAAAGATGAACCAAATCAAATTTATCGCAGATTAATAATTGATATTTTAAAGTTAACTCTTTCTACGTTTTCTTGCAACTATTTAGTAAAAAAACTTATATGCTTGTACGGGAAAAAAGGTAATTTAAAATATGAAATATCAAGTAAGCTAAGTAAGTTATCTCAAAAACAAGATATTCATATTTAGTAATAAGTCATTAGATATTTTACAATTAGTACAAGTCCTCTTAAAAAGCTCGCTATATCGTGTGTACTTATCATCATCAGTAAAAGATAAGCAAGAATTACAATATGAATGCAACGAGTCAAAGGAAAAGGTTTTGACGAAAACATTTACCTACACTATATCAAAAAGAAATGTCAACCAAATACAAACTTGAGAAAAGAGTAAACTTTGCATTGACGAGAGATGTAAAAAAATTGGCGGA
Source organism: Rambutsinella grinnellia (assembly GCA_027743725.1). NCBI lineage: Eukaryota > Metazoa > Arthropoda > Collembola > Entomobryomorpha > Entomobryidae > Rambutsinella > Rambutsinella grinnellia. Next base: position 746 of record JAHZMU010000689.1, on the reverse strand, counting down.
TATTTGGACCCAATTAGGAATATGTTGGCCATGATCTTCTTTCAAAAGCATTTCCAGTGATAAATATCGTAGTTGTGAAGAAGGAAATATTTAATTTGAAGTGTGCTATGCCATGGTTTAATTGAAGAAATCCATTAAGTCTTTAGAGTGCGGAAAATAATAGTATTTGGTTTGGAAGTGGACATTTCTCATAATTTGAGTAGGTAAATATTGAAATACAATTTTTATTTTGGGATGTCACTAGTCATTAAAAAGTGGCATTCGAGCGATTCAAAAGACATGGATTTTCGAATTATTAGTGTGGACGTGCACGGTTTATAAAATAATTTGTTATGGCGGGATAGCAAAAGGAAATTTCTCCGAAGACGTGAACCCTGCGGAATGACAAAATCTATCCAAGCCACCATCGAATGAAATGGATTTATGCCGTTTATTCTTACATCATCTCAAGAACTCGTACTTTCACCAGCCCTGACCTACCGTTCCTCTCGTAAACTAAGAATGTATGTCGAGATTTGCGTTTCTCAATTTTCCAGGAACATAAATGCCAAAAAAGTCAGCTGAACACTGTCATTTGAAATCATCTTCAATGCAATCTTCTTCATCGAACATTTCTACATACCAAATTCTTACGTCATAATGACTGAAATATTCACGTCCTCTCACGACTTAATTTTTCAACTTTTTCTCCAACAGTTGAAAGAAGACACTCGTTTTTTTTGCTCTGACAAGGATATTCATACTTA
>JAHZMU010000688.1:0-29043 GCA_027743725.1 Rambutsinella grinnellia | reverse complement strand
AGTGGCAAGTTGAGCACGTGGCTGTCAATCAAACGTTTACATTCTCAATTCATTTCAAAGATCGCATATTTCTTAAATGTAAAATTTTGCTATTTTTATGTTTTATTTGAATTATAAGCTGAAATGACAGAAAATAATTGACTTGTATGCAAACTATGAGAAATATCTCAATATGGATAATATATCAAAGGAAAGATTCAAATGGAGTAGAAAGCATAAAATTTTATCAAATCAAACACCAAAAAATTAGCCAAAGACTGTAACTTTTCTCATTTATTTGCGAATTAAAAGTATTACTGTATTAACGCATACTGCTCGCAGAGAGAATGCACAAGCTCAATGAGTTGAAAGATGCAACACGAACGAAAGGGCTGAACTTTATTTAGGGGAACTTGCACTTGACACTTCCCTGCAGCCTATTTTTAGAACTGGAAAAGCATTCCAATCTTTGTAAGGGCTTGTGTGAATGAGTAGGACAGAAATTGTATTTGCTTTAGAATTTTTTTACTCTTTCAAATGTATAGTTTCCCCTCTTATATATCAGTTGAAATTAAAGAAAATGGTGAATCTTTCCAGGATATCTTATGAATCCCTGATCTTTGTGTAATGGGTTGACATTGCACCAAAGACATTGCACTTTGGTCCTCAATTGCATATTCTTGAGTGGTTTATGGAAATATTTTGCTGAAAAAATGGTCCTCTAATGAAAGTATAATCCTTTTTAAAGCTCATTAAACTTAATGGAGCTATTTTTCTACTTAAAGGGGAACTTGTCTCCAGCAAAAAATCAGAGGTTGAGAATACTTTTCACTTTATTCTTTCATGGAAATTAAAGATGCCTTGCTTAATGTGATTAGGAAGTATTAAATGAGAGCTGACTAAATTTTTCAGTTTAGAAACAAAAGCAAAGAAATAAAAAGGGAGCAAAATTCTCACGAGCTAGAAACTCGTTAGCTTTTACTTATTAAACAATATTCTATTCTCATTTCGTTCTTATTTAAAATTGATAATTGTAATGAAATACGCCTTTTTACGAATGACACAATGCATTTGCATAATGACAATGAGCATTCATCGATATCAACCTGTTTATGCATATGTTTAACTAGTAGGGGGTAAGAGCGTTCATGCTCAAGCCATAATTAATCTGTGATTTTTGGTTGAGGTTGATTTCCCCGATGACTCATTAGATATTTCACGGCTACCACTGTTACAACTCTGAAAAGGTGTAAAATCTGCTGAGAAAAATCTACTAGACCAAGTACGTGATTCCAGCCGCCTGCCACCGCACCCGGCTGACCGGTGGCTAGAAAAAGAGGAAACTGGTGGTTCAAAAACAGGAACAAGCCTTTCAGCTATTTTTCATTGTGTCAGCTAATAGAATAGTTTATTTGACTCACTAAGCGGATATTATGTGTAGGGATTAGTTGCTCCCTTTCCCTTATTAGGCCATAGCTGCTGTCAGTGGAAGTCCCTTTAGCCAAGCTATCATTTTTAAAAGGAGGAGGGATCTGGAGATAAGCCGGTTTTTATTACACTTCTTTCACACAGTCGAAACTCATGGTTTTGTATACAATGCACTGTCGTAATTATATAATTGGAGAATAAATTGAATATATTTTTCAAGTGTTTTGACAAGAAATATGAGGCTGTATGGAATAAACTAAATAATTTAGTGCATTTTTCTATTCAACAGCCGAGGCTATTGTCACGTTTGAATGGAATTAAAAATGAAATAATTAAATTAAAACGATTCATCTTACGAGGAGGGAAAAATTTGAAATTCGATATTAAAATTGGGGAACAGTTTATAGTAAAAGGAATGTTGTGACAGGAGAGGCGTTGGTGAAATTTGAGAAGGGCTTTTAGTAGAGTTCTCATAAATGATGCAAGAAATTCTTATCTTTTGAATCAATCCAGGTGTACCAGAGAAAAAATGTTTTCTTCAGAGAAGGAAATTAGTAGTTAATAAAAGGACAATGACATGCATTATTCCGGAAGCCTGAAGAACTGACATTTTCTTTAAACATGGAGTAGATAAAAATTACATGTTATTTTACAAAACGGTTTGCACTCGATGTAAAATTCATGAAACAGTTTTTCGGTGACAAACCCGCGCCTACAGATATGCATTTGACACGACCAATTTAATTGGTCTGGATAATATCCAGATAATGACGGTAGCTCTTTATTATTATTTTCATAGAATAAAAAAGGATTTTAGGGCTGATTCGACTAGTTCAATTATGGGTTATGTTCAATGACAAAAAGGAGTAGTAAAGGGAGTCCATTTTTCCGGTTTATTGTTAAGCCGGACGGAGCTGAAGAGCTTAAGCCCAGTCGTCGGCCGCCTAGCTAATTACAATGAATGGAGAAGCGATAAGCCAAGGCAATAAAAGGGGATTTTAAACAATGATATGCGTGCTCATCATTATCATGAAGAAACCGATTAAAATTGTTGGGACGTTGGTGGTGCCTGTTGGCCGGTGGCAATGGCATTTAGTCAAGTACCAGAATATTCCACATATAATTATCGGTGGGCAAGTTATATTCAACCACGGAACAAACAGATAACAATTTTGATTTAAAAAACTATTGAATCTGACATAAAATGGAGAACCGTGTCGAATCACAATCATTCACACTTTTCTCTATGTAAAATGCACCACTCCCCCTCTCAAAGAACAATGCGAAAAACGTGCGTTTCAAATAATTTTGAAACATGTAAATTCTCTAATTAATTAAATGAAACTTGCGTTTAATAGATGTTGATTTATAGCTTTCCTCGTGTAGTTGGACAGAGTGACAAAAGTATAAATTAATTAGGATGAGTTATAGCGGAAGTGATGAGATTACCGAGAGAAAAACGACCAATGAGGAAGAAATAGTAGCTAAAAAACATTAAAGTGTATGTAACGATAAAAAAGAGTTAATTACACTAATCAAACATGCCCACTCTACAGTAGTTGGGGACACATTGAGCAGCAACAATAAAAATAATTAATTTCAATTAACGTCAGCAAGGCAAACCTTCAAGTCGTGCTTGTACGAAGTGGGATGACTATAATGAAAATGACGGAGAGTGCCAAACACGGTCATTATTTTTGTGACTGATGATCCCACTGACGAGATGACAAAGCCCTTCGCTTTTTCACGACTAAATCCCTATTTATTAAACGCGTGAATTCCAATCACTTTATTGAATTAACTTTTGTTGGCCATGTCTGTAAATATTAAAAAATATCACGTCAATCTTTAATTGTCTGGTCCACACAGCCACCACCAAACAATTGGCCACATAAAACTTGTACTTAATTGGGAGGAAAAAATTGAGTGATAAATTGTCCTTCATTCCACTCCAAACAAAAGCATTTGGAGGAAAAGGCATGAAATGGAATAATTTTTTATGCTGGAGAGCATTTTTATGCAAATTAGCTTGAGAAAAAATCCACTTGAGTGTAATAAAAGGCATTTAAAAGTGATTTTTATTCTTCTCTTGTCTCAAATGTCTTCTTTTAAATTCCATGAAAAAAATTTCCCTTTTTTCCAAGAGGGTAAAATTCAAAATTCAATGAGGCGGAAAACACCCAAAAGGGATATAAATGGGTGTATATGCCTAATAGCATTTATAAAAGATCTCACTTCACTCTCTCAAGTAAATCATTATAGCTATATCATTGAGATTCTAATGAGATAGAAAAAGATGTAAAGTTAACTTCTTAAAATATGCTAATTATGATGCATTACCCTTCTATTTGTTTAATGTGCTCATGTAACCACTTTTATTCGATGCTCTCACTTTTCGCAGCCACTCCAAATTAGGTCTATTCATAAAAAAATATAGAATGATGCCATTTTTGGCGAATTGTGAAAATCAACGGCAAGGAACAAGACAATAGTAACCCTTTTGTTTTAGAGTTTGTGTTTGCAGACAATAAAAAATTATTTAGATGTGAAATGGATACGTTCCCAATATTGATTGTGACTGTTTATGATGATGATGGATGGTGGCACTGTCACCTTTGCAAGAGCGTAGACCAACTTCAATAAGATTTTTAGGCGATAACTTATTTGCTGATAATTATCTGATGTCGCCTGTGGACCAAATTGTTTAAACGTTTTGGGTAGAGAGGTGAGGCTTGCTTTGTATGGAAACGTTTTTCGCCAGAATATAATAATATAAACGACAACATTAATAACGAAGTTGTTTGCCTTAAAAAATCATAATAATCATCATTGTCATCGCAGAGCTGTTGCTCTTTTGAGGAGAATACGGAGACAGGTCAAATCAAGACAATTTGTCATTTATCCTTAGTTTGAGAGGAGGCAGATCCTAACCTAGTCTGCTTTTTATATGCTACAAAAATGGCAAACATAAATTATTACGATGATGACGGTGATAATGATGATAATCATAATCATTTTTATTCGATTTCATTCCAAATTTGACAAAAAGGTATGTTCGTTCGTGAAATTTTCTGTACAAAATGGCTGTTTTGTAGACATGTTTGCCAAAATGATTTTTTACTTGTTCTAAGAAAACGAAAAGGGCATAAATGTTATAATGGGAATACAAGTCCATTTTCAAGAATATCTACATTGTATAAAAATTATAACTGTATTTAAGAAATTATAAGCAAAAGGGATAAATTAGTAATCACGCAAGAGCAATTACATGCACTCTAACAAAATAATAAGGACTTTTGCAGCATTGATTGTTGTGCAAGAAAAAGAATGGATTGGGCAGGGTGTCCCTCCATCAACTGATAAACACTTTATATATACGAAATTAGTTTGTATTGAACCTTAACAAATTTTTTCATCTCTTAAATATTTGAAAGTGGCAAAGTGTGACATGGCTTATTAATAATTATGATGATAAAGTCTTCGCTCCAACATTGTTGGAATAAATGAAATGATATGTGATAGTAATTATTGTCTTGTGCTGCTGCACTCAACTCATTTATATTAGTAGAGTCATCAGTCGTTATTTAAAAATTATTTTATGATGACGATATATTCTACAAACTACAGAAGGAAAATATATAGTTTTTGAGTTGAGCCAAATTAGAAAAAAGTGAGCGGTCTCACTCTCTCTTTCAGTATGTCATTCACATCCCATTCATATGCCTATTGTAAGTCTTCTAAAAGTTATGCGTTATCCTGCGTAGTGAGCACAATAGAAAAAGTGCGTAAGAGGGCAAAAACATCCCTAATTGTATCGATGTAGATTACAAGCTTATTATAAGAATATTGCACATTCTGTAGGTTTAGACTAGAAGGGAGAGGAAAGATGTTGCGTAACTGCATGAAATGCAATTAGAAAAAATTATTACACGCTTATTGATATTAACTCATTTGAGATGTGAAGTCAGAAAAGCATATCATGTAAATGACTTTTAGAAAAGCTCATGATAATTAGCACGTTTAAATGTGGCAACTTGACTAAATCACTTTGAAACGAGAGATGCTTTACTGATCCTTCCTTTTTTGTTTGTTTTTTACAGGTAAGCCTAATTATATGGATGTCATATAGTGGAAGCCCAGGTCAATAGTCAATAGTGATTTCCTTTAAAGCTAAGTGCCCTTTTATGTAGAATGACTTGGAGTTTAAGTGGATGCGGATAGTTCAACGTCAACCGCTCCATCTTTCCCTTGCGGATAATGACCGAGTAAAAAACCGCATCGCATCTGTTCCCTTCTCTCAATCTCAATAAGCTATCCAACATCAGTTTTTTTATAAGTTGAATTGAATTGTGTCGGGATAAGTGGTTGGGAAAGAGGCATCCTCCCTCTTTCTCTACTTTTCGTCCTTGTCTCATTATTCACTTGTGATATTAAATTACAAGAGCGTAACCTAGCCTAACATGTGTTCCTCTTTTATTCTTGTGTTGAACCAAACCACAAATCAAGCCATTTTTATCCCGTCATCAATATCTTTTGTGAAATCCTGAGACTGAGAAAATTGTTTTTAAGGAACCCTTCCATCCTTTATCTTAGAATGGAAGAAAAAAATCATTTAAAATATTTAATGACTTCCTTCCGCCCTCCAAATTTTCCCATGATGGCTCCATCCCAGATTTTTATTAGATAGGCAGTGGCGGTGTCAAAATTAATTAATTAATCATACCACTTAAGCCATACATAAGGTTGAGTGGTTGGACTGAAAGGCTATTCATATATCGCAAGTAAAGCTAAAGAAGGGAAGCCATACTCTCTTGCACTCGATTTAATTAAAAGATGGAGGAGAAGGTGTCTCAATTCGTCTTTTTCCTGTCAAGAAACAAGCCAATTAAATGCAATACAGAAGGAAAACAAGCGGTGAGGGAAGTGTAAAAACAAAATCCTTTAAGAAAAGATTGCGAGGGCTAAGGCTTGAGGAAAGTGATTAATTAATTAAAATTCATGCGACGCGACCTCTCTCTTCCATTCCATGGGGAGGATGAATCCAGCATGAAAATATGAATTCCCTTGTGTGCTCTCCATATATACCGCTGAAGCTCGCTTGTGGCTAATCCTATTTTTCTATTAAATTATCGACAAGAATGGTAGAATCTTAAGAAAGGATGTGCGTGGGCTGCTACGCCTCTGTTGTTGCACTTTTGGAAAAGAAAATGATGCAATGTGGAAATATCTGGAGAATAATAATATCGGGAAAAGTTTAATCAACGACCACCCACTCAATCCTTAAACAACAACCACAGCCCTCCAGCTTAAGTCGAGGGGCTCCCTCTTACATACTAAATCCGTCTTGTTTACGCGTAGATGAAACACAAGTGGGGTAATCATGGTGTTCTCCTTTCCCGGATTAAATGGCTTAAGTATTCTCGGAACCTGCGCCCTCATATTAAATGAATCCCTTCTTGGTTTCATGTTGTCGATTGAGTATTGGATTGTAGGGATGCGGAATCGGTTTGATTAAGATATTCTGTTTGTTATTCTAAACAACATCGTGAAGAGAGGTTCCGTATCGATAGATTTCTATGCTCTTTTTGTTCTGCTATTCGAATATTAGGATTATAAACGTTTCTCAACCACACATGTTCGAATCTGGTGTGGCGTATAAAACAATAGATTCCATTTCGATTATGGGAATAATTATCATTTTATGAAATAAAAGGAAAGTTGATCTCTCGAAATTATCCACGCAAGATTCTGGGTTCGGATATGATTCAATTCAGTGCAGCCAAAACCAATTTGAATAAGCATATAAAGAGAATAGCATTGTAAATCATGGCCAATATAGAGATCGTTATTGTTGGAAAACAAGAGGGTAGCAGGGAGAGGTGAGGGTTGTAGGTGAAAGTGTAAACCTTTTGTTTTCCCTTTCCTATTTGCATAAGGATTTAGATTGCAAGTTAGTGCACTGTGAGATGAACAAATTTAATTTAGTTGTTTGCCTCTCGCTGAGAATCCAAAAGGATTTCTAGTTTATAAGCTTTCTCCTCTTGTTCCACTTTACACATGAGTTGCTCATGCAGACTGAGAGAAGTTGGGAGAAAAGTCACGGATTATGTTTGGGTTGTCATCGCCAGAAGAATGACTGGAGTGTAGGGTTCTCCTCTCCTAGAAAATTCCTGGCCGCTTCCGGTTATTGTTCAGATAGGATAAGTGTCAAGTGAGAATAAATTTTTTTGTTTTGTCAGCTTTAAGTATGAATTAGTTGAGTATTTTCATGGGATTTTGCTCAAGCAAGTGATCATTAAGTATATTGTTAACATACAGAAAAACAGGGAATATAAGGGGCTTATTTTTAACAAAAAAAAGATGTCGACAATGCCATGGTTTGAATTAAGCTATGCTAGATTTGTATATTCGATCACTAGTTTATTTGTATTCTATCAATCAAACATCAAACCACAACTATTTTTGACAAATCAATGTAAATCTCTCAGAGAATCTTTAATAACTCAACAGCTAACATATATAATTACTTGCATTTTAATTCAACTCTAATTTCGCAAACGTACAGTTTTATAAGGAAATATCATTGATCTACGAAGTCTGCTGAGTTTTTCTGTTTGCTCTTGCATAAGATTAGCTTTCTCCTGGCTCATAGGTTTGTCCTTTTCGAAAGTTCCTAAACGAGCACTGTGTTCTTCTTCTTCTTTTTCTTCTCCTCCTAATCTTCCTCCTCCTCCTTCTCCTTCTGGTTTGTCAACAAATGATCGCCTCCCACCAACGACCTCATCATCATCTTCATCTCCCCCGGGTCCCTCGTGGTGGTGTTCACCGTCATCAGACTTAGCACCTGTGAAATAGACGATGGCAAAATAGCTGCCTATCCCGATCGCAATTAGCAAGACAATTCCAATAACGATATGATATAAATAGCGCCGGGCCCACGGGCGCGTGTCTTCTTCCTCCTCTTCTTCCTGTTGAACTGGAGGAGGCGGACGCGTATATTCCTTAAATTCGCTTGGTCGAGGTTGTGCGGTAGATTTATTATTGTTGGTATCGTGTACTGTTAAACTACTTTTAAAAATTCGAGGAATTATTGGCGGCTCGGCTGTGGATTGTGTGGAGTATGCACTGGCCAAAGTTGAAGTTGTTGAACTTTGACGGGTACTAGACGCTAATGAGCTTATTGAACTTTCAGGGGGCTTGGGTGAAATTGTGCCTTTCTCATACAATTGTTTGCTCATTTTACTTGATGTTCCTTTTTATAATTTTGATCGTATTGGACTTAATGTAAAGCATGTAGACGATCATAGAATTATATGTACATTTACAAAAGAAAACTAATTAAAAGTTGAGTGAAAGTATAGCCAAACGTTTATGGCAACAATATTTGTTTTCTTGAACGCGTAATTGTTTTCAATTTGTGGGTAATTTAATATCGGATGAAAAATTGTGGGTGAGCCAAGGATGGATATTTTGAGGACAACAATATTGATTGATGGATATGTAAGTATGGATTAAATTTGCTGCAAAAGATCTTCCGGAGAAGAAGTGAAAAACAGCTTGATTAACGTTATCGCTAATTTTAATTAAACTATCTATAACCCAGATCTGTTAGTGCATCGGTGGAACTTTCTCCAGCAAAGTGAAAGGAAATCAGTGTATCCATGAGCTTTCCATCGAGGAGTCTTTTCCTAATGAAAGGATTTCCCAAATGGAAGTTGCGGCGGTGGGGCTGTTAGGCAGCTGAGATTTTTTAATTATGAGAAGGTGGTGAACTGTGTAAAAATTAAGAGCATTTTCCATGCTGAGCTCTTTGAGGGGAAAGAGTTGCTCTTGTTCCAAGAGAAATTTATTAAATGAGTAGTGAATGTTGTAAGGCTTCAGATGCATGAATTAAGTCCAGGGATTAAAAATTCTTACTCCTACGTGCGTCTTTCTCTCTCCATCACCTTTAAAAAGAGGAAAGAGGGGATCGAAAAGTGCTTAAAAAGTTTTTTAGGGCACGTTCCTCCTTTTTTCTCTAGTATTTACCCTTGTCTTAGAATGCTCATTGGAGCACATTCTTCATTTTAGTCTCGTCATCGTGATCAGAAGGAGAGAAGAGGCAAAAAGGTGTCTTTAATTAACAGGAAGAGAGATCCCGAGAAATGCTCTCGTTTCCCGAATTAAAAATTAATTATCATTTTCGTACCTCCCCTTCCTACTTCAAAGACAAGTTGATGAGGTGGCAAAGTCCGGGAAGGATTTCAGAAAAATTAATTACATTTCCAATATCTCTTCTCTCTCTTTCTAATCGTTACGAGCACTGGGTTTTAGTGTTGAGGGGAATTGAATTTCTCTTATAAAAAAATCTCTCAAAGGTCGAAGGGTGGAGCAATACAATTCTTAGGAAATCAACCAAAATCCATTTCTTCTTTAACGAAAGTCGACTCATTTAGTAATAATTATTGCGACGTTGGCACCTCCATCAACCCATGATATTTGGCTCATTTTCATTTTCCGCTGCAAAAAAAACTTGATTTTTCTCTGATTTGCTCTCTACTAGTAGTTTCCCTCAAAGATTGGCTGATATCTATTCTTAGACAGCCTTCTGGATCTTGATAGACTTTGAACTCGCGTATGTACAGGTTGAAAGAGATGTTCGAAGATGACTGTTTTTTTGTCCAAAGTGATGATATTAGATACGGCACACATAGCTCAAGCCTAACTTGTCCTTATCACAATAAAGAATTTTCCCAATGTGCGGCACACATGTTTCTAATTGTCTCATTTCATAAAAACCGATATAACCCTTCCCAACTCGTTTAAGGATTTGTTATGGATTACTGCAAATAGCTGAAACAGTATAAATATTTATGTAAAGGGGAATGAGATATTTTCTATTGTACGATTCTCAATTTGTAAAAATTTACTTCACAAGTGTTGTCGCCGTTGTCTGAACATATAGTGTCATGAAATATTTATTCTAGCTGATATGCTTTGGAGAGCGACAATTGACGACTTTCTCGACTCAATTTCATCTTGGAAAGAGGCGAGGCGACATGTTTTGTGTTTCCTCTTTAAAAACAAGTTTCGTTTTCTGGCATATTTACAAAATAGAGATGAGATGACTTTATGGGATTAGCTCATCCAAAGTTTTTATAAAGAAAAGGATTTCATTTCGTGAAGTGATGATGAGCTGTGATTGGCCGATTGGATAACTTTTTATGCAGTCGTTTATATGACGGAGGCAGATGTTTCCTTTTGCGCTCGACCCCGGCCCTGTTCCAAAAACTGAAAATTTTTCTTCGAGGCGACATGTTTTGTGTTTCCTCTTTAAAAACAAGTTTCGTTTTCTGGCATATTTACAAAATAGAGATGAGATGACTTTATGGGATTAGCTCATCCCAACGTTTTTATAAAGAAAAGGATTTCATTTCGTAAAGTGATGATGAGCTGTGATTGGCCGATTGGAGAACTTTTTATGCAGTCGTTTATATGACGGAGGCAGATGTTTCCTTTTGCGCTCGACCCCGGCCCTGTTCCAAAAACTGAAAATTTTTCTTATTATGTCAGAAAATGTATTTTTACAAAACTTTATTTAGGCGCATATGGCAAAAGTGGAGTAGTTTTTGTTTACGTTCTTTGCTAAAACAGTAGTTTAGAAATTGAAACATCAAACATGGCATCGCCATCCTCACCAGCCACTAGCTCGAACATATTTCATGTAATTGAATCAAATAGATGGATTGGTTGGACGGGTTCCTGTTCATCTAAAAAATGTGCGTAGCAAAATAGATATATTTAGTTTTTATGGATTTTTTGTTTCAATATTTTTATGGCATGGATTTTGGCAGCTTGCTCAGCTCGTTTTTGCCTTAACTAGATGTTGAGAGATGGGCTTGTTACATCATCTTTGATATCAATATCGAGCTAAACGAGTCCTCATGAATCCAAATTTGTCACGCTGAGCTGTGACTTTCATGAACAAAATTGGATGTATTTATTAAGGTATCTCTTAAAAATCCTGAATAATATAAGCTGAACGTTATTGATTTCAAATACGAGGCTGACGCGGGAGAATGTTATAATAAATTAGGGCCTCTACAGAAGCAAATAGGGCAGTGCGTCAACAACGCAAGTTTATATTTGGAAATTTCCAGAAGAAAATTATATTCAATTGTAAAAACATTCAAGGTACGCATTTTTCTGCCTGCGTACTTTGTAAATAGTTTGTTATAAGCCCTTCATGTGGGGCTGATTGTTTTCCAGCCACACTCTTTGAAAAAAGCTGGCCTTGAGTGTTCTCACTAAAATCATTTGATCTACACTGCTTGATCTCTTCAGGACTGACAAGAATGCGTCCGCGTCCTTTCAAATTGTATAATAAAACTGTCCTTGTTGTAGTCATCAGAACTTCATGTGAAGCAAAGTTTACACAAGTTCTCTCACTCTGATCCTCACAAATTGAAAACAGGATGGAAAAATATCTCTTATGTAATAAACAGCTTCCCCATAACTATTATTATGAAGAGGGATTCGCAAAGACTCTCCACGAAGGCGAAAGCTGTGCGGTTCCATAGAGTCCTTTTGACATTTTATGGCACCTTTTGCCTTTTCCTTTCTTCCGTTTTCCCATCAAAGAACTCCCATGAAATATTCCCTATATAGCAAAATAATCTCCTATATACAGCTTCCATTTCATTAAAGATCCACGGGTGGTATATGACACCACATAATAACCCATGTCCATCTTGTTTGAAGTTTTGGAGTAATAAAAGTGAGAAAAATATTCTCATGAAAAAAAGTATTTAAGAAATCGTTTCATCCTTCAGAAAAAAACAAGTGAGCAAAGTGTGCGTGATCTTGGGATCAATGGTGAAGAGTGTGGATCACGTAACAAAGCAATAAACGATTATGACGACTTTGTTTGCTGTGAGGTGGGAAGTTCCCATAAGATTTATAGAGCGCTTTATTTACATAAGAGATGGATATAGCTTGCGTGGTAGCGTCATCCAAACATCCTATCTCATGGTACATGACACTCCACATTGTCTACAGATTAGCCTAAATGTGAGCAAATACAAAAGCCGTACCATCCTCACACGTTGCTCCCTCCCAACAAATCTTTTACACAATTTGATTACTACCTGTAATGTAATTTGGCATTAAATCGGGAAGAATTTTCGTATATCATCGCATCTCATTAATCTGGCGATCGTAGTAAACGATATTGGATGAAGATGGTGGTGGTTGTAGCTAATAATTTTTAGAGATATGAGTTGGATATCGCTTACTACGTAATGTTTTGTGACTGCCTCAACAGAAGCTACTCTAGCGTGGCGAGCTAGAGCTGATCTTCATAATTACATTTGGTTTACCTGTTCCATTTCTATAAAAGTTACCCTCTTGCTCACAAACCGACAGAAAGGAGAAGCGACTCACGTATAAAATTTTCACGCATTAGTGCTCTTGAAAATGAATGCGAATAAAATTAAGCTAACCGGAGAGAGAAGAAGCCCTTTCATTTTTTGTCGACTTTTTGAAGCCAAAACTTTTGAGCTTGGTTCACGCTAAGGTGATGATGATGATGAGAGACAAACAGGATAAAATAATTTTTCGATTTATGTACCTATTTTATTACGAGTGGGTAAAGGCAGTTTACTTTGTTCTCTGTTTGCCATATGCATACCCGGAGTTGTTGCCGATAAAAGGCCGAAAGTGTACGGGGAAACGGCAACAGCCTCTTCACTCTTTTGCCGCAGCAATCTCTCATCTCAATACCCTTCCCCGAGTCAAAGCATGGAGGAGACTCTCCATCATAGTAACATGGTAAAAAGTGTGAAATGAATAGAATCGTTTCCTCACTACTAACATGGCACGGTATTCATTCTCTTTTACGTCTTTAGCTCCATTATACCTATAAAATTCTATGCTTGTTCACATGTATTGCATGTAAATAAGAAGATTGTTTTGTGCGGTGAGTTTTGTTGTGATGTTTTTTCTCTGTGTGCCTTCATATTTTTCGGCCGTGTTTGCCGTATGTTGTCGCACCATTCATTTTACATGCATATATTTGATCTGTAGAGGAAAAAATGCTGCACTTTTTGAAAATTTTGGTCCACTAAAGATGACCAGTCAGTGGCTATGTGCGAAGTTGTCAAAAGGAATAGTTTTTTTTCGCAAGTGTGAATTGTTATGTGGCAATGACCACTAGTTTAGTGCTAAAGAGAGGAGTGAATTTTTTTTTAGCGAGATGGAAGATGAGTGACGATAATGATAAGCGGGGATACATATAAAATATGACGGCAAAACAAGAGTAAGTTTTTTTTAGGTAGATTTTTATTGTGGTAGCCACTGGTCAAGAAGTTGGATATTTATACAATTACGAGAAAATCATGTATAAATTGGATAATGGGTTTTGTGTGTTAGTTTTTTTGTGATATGAGATGGACGGTGGTCACAGAATGCTGGATGAACGAGTTTTTTTCGCGAGAAGAAAATGTATTAATTTATTTCTATTAGGATATGATGAGAATAATGAAGTTGTTTGTGAGAGGGAAGACTGGTGTTTATATTTGATATGAAGATGATGACGAGTATGGATGAGAGGTGATCAGTATCTTATTCTCATGGCCATTCCTCCACAACTTGTTTTAATTGTGGGCTTATCGGATTAAGTCGGTGGCAATGCTCCGTAGGTTAGGGATTGTTCTTAAATGTAATTGATTCGATTAATTATCCGGCTGGAAGATTAGCGAGTAAACTGTGTTTTGTTCCGATGAGGTAATCATTAGTTTATGGAGGAGTTGGAATGTGGAAAAGATTGATTAAAGTTGTTTCGGTTTGAGTGAGTTATGATGGGAAAGGATTTGTTTAGCTAATTGGAGGAGAGTGAATCCTTGTTAAGGTGGTCAAGGGATAGTCTTGAGACTCTTCAGAATCAGAGTTATGAATTGTGTGAATTGGATGAAAAAAGGATTGTGAGCATGTAGGATTTAAAGACTAAAATTAACTTAATTGTAGGTTTAATTTCTGGCTTAGTCTTAAAGTACGTAATTGATATGATGTGAAAAAGAGCTATCATCAGTCAGTTAATGTTTGGGTAAAGTAGAATGAAATATTAAAGAAAAGATATAAATCAAATGGCAAGACGGATAAAATATGAAATGAGTTAAGAGCTCTCATTCAATTCGGCTTTAAATTTGAAATAGTTTTTGCAACAGCCGATTAAGAATTACGTATTCGCCAAAAAACACATAATTTTTCTTCTGATTTCCTCGTCTTCTTCAACTCTTCAAGGTTAATTGTTTACGGTTGGTTTAATTAAATACAGAGTGTGTGAGAACGTGTTACGTACTCAAAAGTTGACGGAGAGTAAAGAGGGAAGCGAGTGTTCCCTGTTGGAGCTAATTACTTAAAATGAGAATGAGATATGAAATGATTTAATGCATTTCTGTGCATGAACTTTGAAGCGTTTAGATAAATAAAAAGTCAAACATTGTTCATAGAAAGTTAACTCGGGATAATATCATTATTTTATTGCAGGCTCCAAGTGGAACGGGAAAATCATTAGGGACTAGCAAGCTATTAAGTGGTACAATGTCGTCGTCACACTCAGCTGGAGAAGCTGGACCAACGCCGTCAGAAGAATGCAGTGGGGATAGTAGTGCAGCAATTGTTGAGAAAAACACTCGACCGGAAACGCCTGAGGCATCGGCTGAGGAAAGGTGCTCAAAATCACAACAAGAAGAAACACTCACTGAAAACAAATTCAGTTCAGATCCCAGCCCCGTCAAGTCGAGAAAGGATGACTCGGCTTGTTCAACCCCTGCGAAAGTAACGCACAGGAAGAAATCCACTTCTGAGCTTTCTAAACGTAGCAACAAAGAGACGATCATGTCATCGGGTTCAACCCATCAACGCGATGTTGAGGAGGAGGTGGATATTGAAGGAGTGGAAGAAGAAGAGGATGATGAGGATATTGTCATTGGAAGGGAAGTTACGTGTTCCAAGTGTTCAGAAAAGAGTCTGTTAGAGGTAAGTCATAGTCAGTTTATTACAACGGTAATTGTTTGAAAATTATAAAAATGATTTAAATGAAATGTTCTCGTTTAGGCCACATCTGTCGTCTGGTGCAGTGACTGTGGAAAGCCTGTTCACACAGATTGTCTAGGTGGAAAATCATATGCATCTCAAACATGTCCGGCTTGCGGCAAGTTAACATTGTCATCTCGTGAAGGGGGCAACAATCCTTCAAAGAAGTTAGCTGAGCCAAAGTCCTCAGGTGACAAGATTTCACCGCCCGATCAGTCCACAAATAACGGTGGCGAAAGTCGAGCAGGAACAGGTGCTTCCACCTCTACTCCAAAAGCAATTAAAATAAAAAGATCTTCATCTAGTCACTCTTCGAAATCTTCCAAATCGTCTTCTCCAGACACGCCGGCGGTAGTAAGTGGTGGCCAAAGAGAGGAATCTCCGGAAGAGTATTATTCATGTTCAGAGCCTGAAGAAGATGGAAAATCCGAAAAGCCAGCGTCAGCGACTCCAAGTAAATCTTCAAAGTCGAGTAAAACAAATACTTCCAAGGAAAGCAAAAGCAAAGTGGAAGCAAGTGACCATGAAAATACAGTGATAGTGAGTGCAAGTAATCAAAATCAGGATAATTCTCCCGGTGCACATACTCCATCGACGGCAACCACGGAACCTGTGATCGACTCTTCTGAAAACTCGGTAAAGATTCCGAGAAGTGATGAATCCCTACCTATTCGCAAGCAATCCCCGACATCGTCCTCTTCAGCTTCCGCATCTCCTCCTCCTCCAACCACTCCCAAAAAGGAAAAATCAAAGCTGATATCGCAACGAAGTTTTAGCACGGGTGATACTGCCTCCGCTGTGATTCCCAAAAAGGAGGATGTCACCACGACAGATGGAGGAGATTCTGATGCCAGTGGCTCTTCCTCCAAGAGGCAAACGAAGGGGTTGATGGACGCTCTGTCCGCGTTTTTCACACCGTCGGGGAGAAAGCGCGCATGTACTCTCAAAAAAGATGATGAAAAATCGGAATCAGAGAATTCTGGTGGCTCTCCTACTGATGGTTCGGGTGAGAAGAAACAGCCTGCAAGCGTTAAATCTCGTAAAGTGACATCTGCACCTGCAACAATATCAGAAGATATTCCACAGCAATCCGTACCTGGACTAAGCAAACCAATTAAACCTCCCAAAGTAAGATTAAGCTCTGGATCCTCATCTTCCACAGCATCTACCCCAGTCAAGAAAAAATATACAAAGCAGGCGCCATCAATAACGCCATTAGAAAGTTTGGAGGAAACATCGACAACATCTCAGAAAACTAAATCGAAGAAGGTTGATAGTGAAAGTGGCAAGGGTGTTCTCAAGAAGGCGGCTGCGTTGACGGAATCGTCTGGTATTGTTATCACTCCAAAAAGGAAGGGGAGGCCATCATTACATGAATCAAAACAACAACGTCAAATCACCGACTTCTTTAAGCAAGATGTGTCCGTCACTCCAAGTGAAAGCGGCGCAGAACCAGATGTTGAAGACACAACCACTACTCCTCAGCCAAAGAAGAGAGGAAGACCTCCAAAAAGGAAAGCACCAGAGGATGGCACAAGTGGCGTGGATATGTCTGGGCGACATTCTTCTGTTGATGTTAGTGCTTCGTTAGAGGAAAAGACATCAACTCCTGCTATACTTGACTCTCAGGTTTCCAAAGTCTCTCCTCCGAAAAAGAAAACAAAGTCGATAAAGTCTCCGCCATTGGCTGTGACAGCAGTTGTTGC
Source organism: Rambutsinella grinnellia (assembly GCA_027743725.1). NCBI lineage: Eukaryota > Metazoa > Arthropoda > Collembola > Entomobryomorpha > Entomobryidae > Rambutsinella > Rambutsinella grinnellia. The sequence continues at coordinate 11,857 of JAHZMU010000688.1, read as the reverse complement.
ACAAGTTTCAAGTGAGGTTGTAAAACGAACTAGCGAAGCCACTCCCCAGAAATCGTCTGCAGTTAAGGGTGAAAAACAAAGAGGAAGACCAAGCAAGAAATTGATATTGTCGGAAGTAACCAAAACGAGCACAAAAATTGAAGACTCTGCTGCGGAGGCGGATGACGAGGCAGAGTTCGAAGGTGAAACTGTTCGTCAGTCTGTTAAAAAGATTAAAACAAAGAGACTGTCAGATGCCTCAGGAACTCCAAGCCTCTAAAAAGTCAGTACCTGGAACTCCCACTCAATCTACACCAACGTCAGAATCCAAATCCGCAAAATCTTCCAGTCCGAAGAGAGTAAAGAATTTAGAACTTGCTCCAGTCCCAGTTGTAAGCCAGACTCCCGATAAGAAAGCCAAGAAGAAGGACAAAACTCCAGCGGGGACACCGGTTGCTTCGAAGGCGAAAAATATGGGACAGTCGTTAGAAAAGAAGACACCTCTCAAGAAGAAAGCTGTGGCAGCTTTATCATCTCCAACTTCCACTCAGCCGAATATCTCATTAGGTGATAATCTACTGGACAATTTTGACGTAAAGTCAGACTCGTCCACAAATAGTAAATCTAGTTTGATGGCAGTTGACTGTGGTAAAGTGGCTATGTTGGTGAAAGAGCGCGCTGCAAAAGTGGGCATTCCACCTGCCCGAAGAAAGTCGGTTAGCCCAGAGAAAGTGGTGAAGAGTCCTAGTCCTTCCCCGATTAAGCCTTCACATGCTACTCTGAAAACACCGAAGCAGAAAATCAGTGGAGGTTTATCCCCTACATCGAGCGTGCCTGTGTCACCAAAGAAGCTTCTAAAATTAAAGAAGAAGGGAGTTAGTCCACCGAAAGTGAGACCAAAACGATCTTCTGTAATAGCTGCAGCTGTAACACAAGACGCACAGACGCCAGAGGTCGTAACACCGAAGTCAGCACTAAAAAAGAAATCAAAATTGTCAGTTTTAGCTCGACCAGGTGCAGCAGCGGCCGTGGCTGCTGCGACAGAAAGGGCAAAGAGAGCAAAATCAATGTCTGCAGTGCCAGACCCAGCCACTGGAACGCCAAAAAGTAGACAACTTCTGCTGACTCCGATGATGACGACAACATTAAACGTGCCGCATTCAGAAGGCGATGGGGAAAGTAGAAAAAAAATCAAAGGGGATAAATTGAAGAAACTGAAGAAAGATCTGGTAAAAACTCCCATTGCTCCTCCGAGTCCTCCTGCCGTGGCCGCATTGCCTACTACAACTCCAAAGAAATTGAAGAAGGAGAAAGTGCTGCAACCTAAGGCTAAGAATACAAGCCCGATGGTGACGAGCTCAAGAAGTGATGATGAGTCCTCCGGTGTGGAGGCAATTGTACCTGACAGCAATGTTCAAAAAAGTAAGCTAATAACTATGTATCTCTGAAAAGTTGACCCTATACCTGTGTATGTAACATATTTTAACTTGATGCATTAATCCTCTATTTCAGCTGGCATTTTCGCAGGAATGTCATTACCTGATGACGTGATTGACTCTGACGTGGATGTCTACAAGGTTGCCCAAACAAAATCGAACAAAGTGATGGGACTTCCAAAACCCGAGGATGACGAGAACAATCCAACGACGGGAACTGCAACTGTAACCACTGGTCCTCCAACTCCAGGCGGTAATACCCCTGGTGGACCACCAAAATCTGGGACTCCTGCTCCTGTAGCCCGTTCTCCTCGATTCATCGAGTTTGGAAAGTACGAAATTCAGACATGGTACAGCTCCCCATACCCACAGGAGTATGCCAGACTGAGTAAACTGTACTCCCCGATTCATCGAGTTTGGAAAGTACGAAATTCAGACATGGTACAGCTCCCCATACCCACAGGAGTATGCCAGACTGAGTAAACTGTACTTGTGCGAGTATTGCTTGAAGTATGCCAAGTCAAAAGTGATCTTAGACAGACATTTGGTCAAGTGTCGACAGAGATTTCCTCCAGGAACCGAGATTTACAGATTCTGGTGAGTAGCAATATGGGAATCAAAATAATATTTTTATGATTCATGAAATGACCATTAAAATTTTAAATATTTACTTAACAGGGTTGCCACCTTGTTGGATACTTTTCGAAGGAGAAACTTTGTCAGCAGAAGTATAACGTCTCATGTATCATGACTTTGCCTCAATATCAACGGCAAGGATTTGGGCGTTTCTTGATCGATTTCAGTAAGTATTCTACTGTTCAGTGATGAATGAAAATTTAAAGTGGAACTTAATGACAATTTAAATATTTTTAGGCTACCTTCTCTCGAAAACTGAGGGGCAATTAGGAACTCCAGAAAAACCATTGTCTGATCTTGGTCGAGTCTCATATCACTCATATTGGAAATCGTGCGTTTTAGAATACCTACATAAATTAGGAAAGGTTCCATCGATCACGATTGATGTAAGTGATGTATTTATAAACCTTAACTAACATTTGTGTGATAGTTACTGTAATAAAGTTCTTAATCTGATTATAGCAAATCAGTCAAGCCACTGGAATGTCTGGCCAGGATGTTGCTACAGCCCTTCAACTTCTCAATTTTGTGAAGCGAATCCCTGACACGAAATCTCCGAAAGGTTTTGCCCTTGCAATTTGTGTCGACTGGAAGCTGGTTGATTCACATGCAGCTCGTGTTGCCTGTAGCAAAACTAGGATACACTTAGAACCTGATTCTTTGAGATGGACACCATTAGTTTACACATTCCATGATGCAGAAAACGCTTCGCGTGGTGGTTCCCCAGCAAGTGGGGAGGGTGAATCGAAGGTAGCTAACACGGAAGGGACAACATTGACAACATCTCCGATTCGGAAAAATCCAGTTGCAGCTGCATTAGCATCGCCTGCAAAGTATTTAAGTAATGTGATCAAATCACCAGATAAGAAAATTAAGAGGAAGAAGAAGAGGGGAGGGGAATACAAGGACGTAAAGAAGAAAAAAGTAGTCAGACCACCAGTAGTGGCAAATGCTGTGACAACTTCTGATGTTGACTCGACGAGGCAGACACAGTTGAAGGTTAACAAAAGCCCGAAGAAGACAGCAGAGTTATTGAAGCAGAAAAAGAGCGAAAAACTGCTGAGACGGCAGGAAAAAGTAAAGGTGGAGGTTAAAGAGGAATCTGAAGAGGAGGATGAGGATGTGGAGGAGGAAGAAGAAGAAGAGCCCGATTTGGATCAAAGTAACAAGAAGTCCTCATCTGATTCTGATGACGATTCAGATAAAGATGATGACGGTAACCGTGAGAAGAGTCGTCAAACACCTAAAGAGCGACAGGCTCCGCCTCCATCACCCAAGAAATCTAAAGGCCCTAAAGAGTCTCCCGACAAAGGAAGAAGCGGCGGTCGAAAATCCGGTTGCTGAGACGGCAGGAAAAAGTAAAGGTGGAGGTTAAAGAGGAATCTGAAGAGGAGGATGAAGATGTGGAGGAGGAAGAAGAAGAAGAGCCCGATTTGGATCAAAGTAACAAGAAATCCTCATCTGATTCTGATGACGATTCAGATAAGGATGATGACGGTAATCGCGAGAAGAGTCGTCAAACGCCTAAAGAGCGACAGGCTCCGCCTCCATCACCCAAGAAATCCAAAGGTCCTAAAGAGTCTCCCGACAAAGGAAGAAGCGGTGGTCGAAAATCCGGTTCAAAATCAGGAAGACGAAGAGAAATACTTGGGAACACTATTATGGACTTGAAGAAAAAGAAAATGGTGGCTGCATCCATGTCACTCATTGCTAATGCAACTGCAGTTGCTTCAGCTGCCGCATTAGCAAAGAAGGCGAAGAAACGAAAGCCCACTGTTGACAACTCAAGTGTTGATGAGGATGAGGTGGAGGGAAAGTCAAAGAATATGCTTTTGGGGAAAGTTCTAAAGGCAAGAGCAAAGAAAGTTGCTAATTTGGAAGAAGAGGAGAAGGCACATCGTCATCACCACCATTACCATCAACAGCAGCATAATCATCCCCAAATAACTATGCAAAGTTCACCACCAGCTCCTTCCCCACCGCAGCAGCCTCGCGCTTCCCTTACAACTGTCAGTGGCTCCGTCAAAATTGAAATTCGACCTGGAGATGTTGCTTCCGTTGTGAAGAAACTGAAGAAGCCGAAATTGCTTGTGGATCACCATCACTTCCACAGACCTCAAGAGGAGACTAGAACGGCAGCTGTAGTTGAGCCAGTAATTCAAAAGATTTCCGGAATTTTTGAAAAGCGAAGATTGTCAAAGTCCGTAGAGATTCTTCCCATTAGTCCAGACAAGGATCCATTCTTATCGAGAAAAGAACAGATTGTCAAAGATGTGACTAGTGTAACTGCAGTGACTTCACCCATTAAGATCTCTTCTCAGACGACTGCAACGGTTATTAAGCCATCGGCAATCTCTCTCAATTCCACTTCATTAGTTTGTACTCCGGTTGATATGAAGGACAAGAAGGAAATATCTTTGACATTGACTGAGATCAACTCAAGTGAAAATGAGAAGGATAAGGATGGAAAGGAAAAGGAAAAGGTTGATCCTGAGAAGCAAAAGAGGGACAGAGAGGAGAGGTACAACAGAAGATCGTGTAAGAGGACTGTCGATGATGATGACGAGGAAGGGGAAGAACCGACCGTTAGGAAGAAGATGCTCCTTTCCGCAAGCTTTGCTGTTGCAGCAGCAAATAATAATCGGAATATGCAATTAGCAAGAAAAAATAATAGAAATAAAATGATCACACAAAAGACATCCTCTTCAAGTGCGCAAGGACAGCAGTCTAGACCAAGGAAGATGAAGAAGATAAGGAGACATAAAGGGTATAAATACTGGGGCACACCTCCATCTCATGCGAAAAGGAAGAAGAAACCTGTTGCGATTGTCGCACCAAGTACTTCAACCCACCACCATCATAATCATCACAGTAGCCATTACAATAAGCACAACCATATTTGTAAGGATGATGAGATGGAAGTTTCTTGCCGACGACCATCTTCATCCCCAACATCTTTGAAGGAGGCACACAAAAGGTCAAGTCCAATAAGGGATACAAAGTCTCCCCAAAATAATCGAAAGGACGAGGAACCAGAAAAGAAGTCAAAGGAGGGAATGACTGAATGTGTTGAAATAGCTACAAGTCTAACACCAGCACCAAAAACAGCTCCTGCTGAACAACAAAGTTTATTGGAGCAGAGGGAGCAAGTTCAGCAAGTAGAAAAGGATGAGCAAAAGGGACTTAAAGAACTCCCACAAGAACGCGTTCAAACTCAACAAAATCATGTTCCTCCTCCAAGACGTTCTAACGTGAGTATGTCGAGTGATGATAAAATTTTGGACTTGGATCCAAGTGGGTTCCCTATTGTGAGGGATGCCAACGGTGGAGGCGATGATGACGACTGTGAGGACAGCGCCGCTGGTTTGTCAGAGATTAAGGATTATGATATTGCGTCTAGTTTGGGCGTTCACGGCAAGGATGATAGACTTGGCGATGTGCCCGATGATGATAGCGATTTCGGGGCGAATTTTGATGACATCAGAGGGGACACGGAAAGACCGAAGGAACCTGACTCTGAGAGTTTGAGAGTAATTCCTAGTGGTCCATCGAGTTGCAACACGATTTATGACGACTCTGATCTGGGCAGCCAACCCAGTGTCCCACCAAGTAGCAATGGGAACAATACCAGTGGAAGTGGTGGTGGTCTATTTGATAGTCCTGTGATGATGGATGCTAATAACAGAAGCTCCAGTAGCTGCAGCAATACCAATGCAAATGGAATGGGTGGGCAGCAACAAATGAGCCCTTGTGTTCAGCAGCCAATGTCAAATATTCAACAGCCACTTACCCCAGGCATTCCACAAGGAAGTTCATCAAGAAGCACTCCTGTATTAGTAGCACCATCTCAATCAAGTGGGTCTCATGCGCAGCAGGGAATGATGAATGGGAATATGTATCAGCAACAGCAGTCTATGCAACAAATGAATGGAATGAATGCTTCTTGTCAACAACAAACAAGTCCTATGCCTGGTACAACTCCGAATGCTTGCCAGATGATGAGTCAACAGCAGCAGCTTCATCAACAGGAAATGCATAATATGGGCTACTCTGGAATGACGCCACAGCATCAACATTCTAACTATTCGAATGTTCACAGTAACCAGAGCTGTCCCCCGGGAAGCGTGGAAGCGATGGATACGACTTCGCAAATGAATATGGAGTCACCTCACTCAAGCATTGGCTCTGTGGATAATCATTATCCTCACGGGCCTGCTAGTGTGGAGACCAGTTATCAAAATAGGCAAATGTATGATCAGAGCGGTAATAAGTATGCCATGCAACATTCCCCAATGGTAATGGTTAATCCACCAACTCCTCAACAGCCGAATAGTAATGGAAGTCAGCATGGAAAGAGTGGAATGCATGGGATGACACAGCCGCCGACTCCACAGCAAATGAATCATTATAATTCTGCGCCTGCTACGCCACAAAGTATCAATATGCATCATCCTTCCCCACCCTCTCAGCATGGGAGTAATGGTATGCAACATCATCATAATGGCATGTCTCAGCAAAGTCCTCCAACTCCTCAGAGTTATCATCATCACCATTCTCCACCAACACCACAGCCTGCTGCGCACGCCCATCAGCTAAGCGTGCCTCAGGTGAATGCTGGAAAGAACAAAGCTTTGCCAATGTCACCGGGTTGTCATCCAGGGGCTAGCTCTCCTCAAAATTTGAGTCACTATTGTCAACAACCACAATCGAATCAGAGCTCACAACTTAGCCCCGGAAACAGTACGCATTCGCCGATGAGTCCTCTGCCTCCACATATGCAGCAACAACAACATGCGCAGCACACCGGAATTACTCCAGGAGCTAATTCCCCGCAAGGGCTGGCTCAATATCATCAGCAGAAGCAAATGTTGTACCATCAACAAATGATGAGTCAGCAGCAGCAGCAGAGGCAGCAGCAACAAAGAGCTCATCATAATGCTCCACAGAGTGTAATTCAGCAACGGGCAATGACTCCGGCACCACCGATGTCACCAGCACCTCTTGCGGCACCCGCAGCTCATCTTCATTCCACAAGTACGAAAGATTATTTTTGACATTTATAATTTTTTGAAAATAAGAATGAAAAGCATTAATTATAATCTATTGAATTACAGGTGCACATGCCCAGCAACAGATGGATTCTAGGCTAAATATGAACTATGGACATGGACACCACCACGCAGGAAATACAGTAGCTCATCCAGTTCCTGCTAGTTCTCCTTACCCTGTTGGTTATCCACAACAGTCTCCAAGGACTGTTCACCAGCCTCAAAACTCTGGCAATTCCTCATCCTCAACCAATTCTCCTGCTCCATCGAATAGACATCATGCTCACCATCAGCAGCAGCAAGCTGTGCATCATTCACAGCAGAGTAATGGGAGCAATGTGAATGGAGGACCCAATGGGAAAACAACGAATCAACCTTGTAGCATTTCTAAATTGCAGCAGTTAACGCATGGTTTGGAACGATGTCAGTCAATTCCACCTCAGTTGACACCACCACCTACCCAACTACATCCGCAGAATCATACCCCTCCACCAAGTGCAATGGGAAGCAATGGAATAAACCATCATCAGTCGGGGGCGAACATGCATGCCCATCATGCAAACGCACGGTCTTCATCAAATTCATCTGCGACAATGGCTCAGACACTATTTAAAAATCAGATGAACAACTATTATCAACAACAGCATCAAATGAATCATCATCAGAATTCAAACTCTTCCGCTTCGAGCAACTCTGCGGCCCAACTTGCTCATCACCATTTGGCTCCTCCACGAGCTTCAGCAGCACCTAGCACCATGAACAACAACAGTGCTGGGATATGGAATTCCTTCCGCTAACAATAATACGAACCATCACGCAGCTCACAATCACGTCGGCGGACATGGTGTAGCTAATGCGCACACAAATAGCCACCATCTGCAGCCCCCATCACACCATCACAGCCACAATTCTTCAAATTCCACACCTTCTCACACACCTACTCCTACAACTAAGACAAAGTCATCCAAGAGCTCAAGTAGTTCCGCTGCCCATGCCACCAATTACAATTCCACGAGTGGAACTTCGTCCAAAAGTTCTGCGTCAAACAACGCATTGCTTCCTCCAGCCTCTCCCCTCAGTCAAAATCACTTGATGCATCCCGGCTATCAGAATCCTTATTCAAATGCTCATTTCCAATCTCCCTATTATTATCATCAGGCGATGCAAATTCATGCTGCCATGAATCATGCACATCAACAACAACACTCTCAATCTAATTCCGGGTCAGCAACCACCACCAACAATAACACTGCGAGTCATCATCATAATAACAATAGTCACCATTCGAGCGCAGCAAGTCACCATGCTCCTCACCATCAAGCCCCGAGTTCTGGTGCGACCTCGGCTCATTATGGACATCATGCGCAGTACCAAGAACACTCGAGAACTGCAGCAGCTCATCACCACCCCGCGGCCGCTCATCATGGCTCTATGTACAATAGTTATGGCGCAGCATACGTTATGTCCCAGCTTAATCCTAGCATGAGGAGGTAATCTCTTCCGAGTAAGCGTTAACTTTTAAGATCTGAAACAGCTTAACAAGTATTAGAAAGAGATCGTCATTATTGCCAATTTTGGATTCAAAATGTAGGTAGAAAATGTACTCATATAGCATAATATCAAGTTGCAGAATCAACTAGCAAAATGCACATTTAGCAAAAAAATGATGTATTAAAAATATTGCCAAGTATTGTTAGTTAGAGAAGATGCCACGCATCTATTACGATTAACGTAATTCGTTGTAAATAATTAATGTTGTTCATGCTTTCAGAGTTTATAACGTTAAGTTGTTATTGTTCCATTCTTGATGAGCTTTCATTAGCGTTCTTTTCATTTGTAATTTAATTTTAATGGTAGTAATTTAATGTTGTTTTTATAAATTGGTCAGTTTTATGAACTATGCATTTATTGTTAATTTTTTTACTTTACATTTTAATATAGTAAGTGATTCGGTAGGCCGTAGTCTAGTAGAGGATTACGCATAATAGCATTTTTAGATTATTTACTATAAAAAATCAATGCACCGGGTAATTTAAAGAGTGCAACGTACAGTAATTAATAAGTTGTAAAATGTCAATACAATTTAGAAAATGATATCATGTAAAAGGCTAAAGCATTTACAATTGCTGCAAAAACGAAGTGAATAATTTGTATATAATGATGTTAAGCCTAGTGCTTAAAAAATTTTACCCTGTGATGAGAAGTTATTGCATGTAATAGTTTTTACTAAAAAGTTGGTTAANACAGTAATTAATAAGTTGTAAAATGTCAATACAATTTAGAAAATGATATCATGTAAAAGGCTAAAGCATTTACAATTGCTGCAAAAACGAAGTGAATAATTTGTATATAATGATGTTAAGCCTAGTGCTTAAAAAATTTTACCCTGTGATGAGAAGTTATTGCATGTAATAGTTTTTACTAAAAAGTTGGTTTATAGCCAATAAGCATTTTGACGTAATAGATAAGAAGCGTATTAAAATAATATGAAGGAAAAACTGTTAAATTGTAATCTGATTGATACGTAAAATAAGAATGTTATAAAATGTGACAAGGGCTACGGATATAAAAAAAAATATTGAATTTAAGATATGAAATATACCCTTGTATGCGTGAACATAATAAGTGCATAATAAAACACTTATGATGGAAATATTAAGAAAATTGTCTGATTCACTCGTTTTTAATTGATTAAAATATTTTCTTCATCTTTGATTGAGGATGAATCTCATACGCATATTAGCTGAAATCCTTCATCGAGAAGGTAGTAATAAATACTTAGCATAGGAAGTGGCTGAGAGATCTCATTATCACCAATTTGTATGCCATAATAAGAAGTAACCGTCAGCCAATGCGTATCGAGTAACATTCATAAAGAGGAACGTGATTTTTATTTTTTAAACGGGATAAGTCGTGGTTTATCTAGCATCATAAATACGAGTAATTATGACACGTGTCGCTCTCAACGAATTAGCTGGAAAGTTTAGCAATTCTCATTTAAAATGGCTCATTTTCATTGCAAATTGCGGAGAGCACGCTTTAAACATAGCAATGCACGCATCTCATAAGCCAAATCGAATCCGTTACGGCCTTTACGTCTGGAATGAAATGTGATTGTTTAGTACATTCGCGCTTGGATTGGAATAGATTGATTTTTTTATTCCCTCACTATCAGACAGATTTAAATGCTAATATGTCAGCGGTAAAATGAATCTCGAATTCTTAATGTTGGAATTTACGCATCGGCTGCAGAAAACGATTGTGCGTACGATCCATTCCATTCTCTAAATAATCTCATAATAGTTCTTCCGATCTCTTTAAGTTATTAGCTAAAAATTGAAACGAACAATTTATGTAGCCTTTTCAACTTTCACTCAAAAGATTGTATTTTGAACACATTCTCACAGTCATTTTATCTCAGCAGTTATCATTTATTTAATCTTAAGGATAGATAAACTATAAAATACTGGAATTATTCATTGAAATGGATTGCATTCAGTGCATCTGTGAATTTTATGAATAAATCGAATTACTCGAGGCAAAACAGCCACATAGTCTTTAGATTCTTTTGAGTGTTATCATATCACATGTACATAATTGAATGTCGGATAGAAATAGAAATCGGATCCATGAAATCCTTTTAATAGCATTCTACCTTGTTCATTGCACTTTTTCAAGTTTACCCTTCTCGTTCCGTTACAAGTGTAATGGGATTCATTTGAGATGCATTGTATCCCATTTACATTACTTAAAGTTCCATCTTCAATCCCATCATCATCAACTTAACATCATCCTTTCACCAGCCACAATAAATGCGTAAGGGGTTTCTCAAGAGGGATGATATTTCACTGCTGTACAGAGTGCATAAACCAAGATACAATTGTAATGGGGCTGGGGAAGTGGAAAATCGAACATGTTATTTTGTACTGTATTGCAAAATTATGTAAAAGGCTTGAAGAAAACCCCTAAAATGAAACTCGCTTCAAAAGATGCTTTCTCTTTCTTTTTTACTCTGTGAATTTTGACTCAGAAAATCTTTCCCCATAAGAGTGTAATATCCTAATACGTACTTTCTGGTGGCGAATCAAGAATAGCGACAGTGGCAAGCTTACTAAGATGATGATGATGAATTGAAAAGAAAAATGTGTGAAGTAGAAGGCGCAGAAAGGGAGAAGATTAGGATTTATTACTGTGATATGTAGTAAAAATGAAGAGTTTCCTCAACTTCTGTTTCCATTCCTTTTCCTACTCACTCCCAAAGTAAATCAAATGAAAGGAGTGGAATAGATGAGACCATTTCTGGGGAAAGCTAGATCAAAAATATTTGTCAAAATTTAACACTTTTTCTCATGTCGCCATAATCTCAATTTATAATGCTTTCACCAATTCATTTTTTATATTTAAATGTCCCACTTATGAGTTGAAAATAATATCGCTTTGTTTGAGTAAGGTTAGTCATTTGGCTTAAAATTTTCCTCCCCTAATAAGGTACAGCTGTATACATACCATGCCAGCGTTCAAGCTTGAACAAATCAAGCTGGAGTTGGAAAAGGCTTCGTTTTCTTCCCCAAAAATCATCCACCAGCAGCAGTAAAAAAAAGTTGGTGGAGGAGCGGTGGAGGAACTTCACCACGAGCCAGTGTAAAAGGAAGCCAACACAAGACAACCAATTTCAGTGTTCTTCTCACTCCATTTGAAGAGGGATGCTGTTGCTGCCGCTGCTCTTCCTCTTAGAAGCCAAAACCACCACAGAAAAGT